>JAGFBZ010000381.1:2620728-2749160 GCA_018398805.1 Hirundichthys speculiger | reverse complement strand
CCATTTGATAGATGCAACGATCGCTGGATAGCCCTGGATATTCTATTTCCCCCGCAAAGTGATTCACAGATTTGGGTCAGTTTTGAAAGCAACTGGGACTCACCAAACGGACGTAATGACTGTCAGAAGTGGGATTCGAACCCACGCCTCAAGGGGAGTCTGCATCTGAACGCGCGCCTTGACACTGGACCATCCTGAATGTTGTGTGTGAGTGTACACATTGGTAGATAGAGTACAGACAATAGCCAGATAGAGATAGATGAATAGACAGTTGGATAGATGGACAGAGAAATCCGTTGGTTAGATGACAGACCACTACCGTTGGATAGATGGATACGAACAGCCCTGGCAGATATATAGGAATACATTGATAGATGGACAGACCGCCATTTGGGATAGACGGACAGACGATAGCCAGGATGATGGACATATTATATTCTATTTCAGTCTCCACAGCAAAGTGATTCACACGATTGTTTGGCTCAGGTTTTTAATGGTTGAACGTGGGATTCAAGGCCAAACGACGTAAAGAGCTGTCAGAAGTGGGATTCAACCACGCCTCAAGGGGAGTCGCGATCTGAGCAGCGCCTTAACCACTGGCCATCCTGACTGTGTGTGTTTGTGAGGTACACATTGGTATATAGACGTACAGACGAATAGCCACTTGGTCAACAGATAGATGGATAGATGGACAGAGAGAAATCCAGTTGGTTAGATGGACAGACCACTAACCAGTTGGATAGATGGATAGACGAACAGCCACTTGTAGATGATGAATAACAGTTGGATAGAGGACAGACGAATTGGATAGATGGACAGATAAACGCCATTGGGATGAGATGGACGGATGCAGTTGGATATTCTATTTCAGTCTCTACAGCAAAGTGATTCACACGATTGATTCGGCTCAAGTTTTACATTGGTGTTGAAGCAACTGGGACTCAAGGCCAAACTGACGGTAAGAGCTGTCAGAAGTGGGATTTCGAACCCACGCCTTAAAGGGGGACTGCGACTGAACGCAGCGCCTTAGACCACTGGGCCATCCTGACTGGTGTGTTTTTCTGTAGTGTACATGGTAGATAGACATACAGACGAATAGCCACTTGGTCAGACAGATAGATAGATGAATAGATAGTTGGATAGATGGACAGAGAGAAATCAGTTGATTGATGGACAGACACTAACCAGTTGGATAGATGGATAGACGAACAGCCCGTTGGATAGATGGACAACGGATACCAGTTGGTAGATGGCAGACGAATAGCCAGTTGGAGAGATGGACAGACGGATAGCAGTTTGGATATGATAGACCAGCCCACTTGGACAGATAGATCGATGAATAACCAGTTGGATAGATGGACAGACAGTTGGATAGAGAGACAAATCCCATTTGGATAGACGGACAGACGATCGCCATTTGGATAATGGACAGCTGATAGCCAGTTTGGATATTCTATTTCAGTCTCCACAGCAAAGTGATTCACACAATTGATTCGGCACAGGTTTTACATTGGATGTTGAAGCAAGGCCAAACGTGACAGTAAGAAGCAAGGCCAAATGTGACAGTAAAGAGCTGTCAGAAGTGGATTCGAACCCACGCCTCAAGGGGAGACTGCACCTGAACGCAGCGCCTTAGACCACTGGCCATCCTGACTGGTGTGTATGGTGTGTATTGAGTGTACACATTGGTAGATAGACGTACAGACGAATAGCCACTTGGTCAGACAGATAGATCGATGAATAGACAGTTGGATAGATGGACAGAGAGAAATCCATTTGGTTAGATGGACACCACGACCAGTTGGATAGATGGATAGACGAACATCCAGTTGGATAGATGGATAGACGGACAGACGGATAGCCATTGGATAGAGGAACAACCGCCACTTGGACAGATAGATGAACAGACAGTTGGATGCTGACATACAAATCGCCATTTGATAGGGACAGACGAATAGCCAATTGGATAGATGGACAGATGAATCGCCATTTGGATAGATGGACAGACGGATAGCCAGTTGGATATTCTATTTCAGTCTCCACAGCAAAGTGATTCACACGATTGATTTGGCTCAGGTTTTACATTGGATGTTGAAGCAACTGGGACTCAAGGCCAAACGTGACGGTAATGAGCTGTCAGAAGTGGGATTCGAACCCACGCCTCAAGGGGAGTCTGCGATCTGAACGCAGCGCCTTAGACCACTGGGCCATCCTGACTGATGTGTGTGTGAGTGTACACATTGGTAGATAGACGTACAGACGAATAGCCACTTGGTCAGACAGATAGATGAATAGATAGTTGGACAGAGAGAAATCCAGTTAGACAGAGGAACAGACAAATTGCCATTTGGATAGACGGACAGACGAATAGCCAATTGGATAGATGGACAGACGGATAGCCAGTTGGATATTCTATTTTAGTCTCTACAGCAAAGTGATTCACACAATTGATTCGGCTCAGGTTTTATATTGGATGTTGAAACAACTGGGACTCAAGGCCAAACGTGACGGTAAAGAGCTGTCAGAAGTGGGATTCGAACCCACGCCTCAAGGGAGACTGCACCTGAACGCAGCGCCTTAGACCCACTGTGGCCATCCTGACTGGTGTGTGTTTGTGTGTGTGTGTGAGTGTACACATTGGTAGATAGATGTACAGACGAATAGTCAGTTGGTTAGATAGATAGATAGATGAATAGACAGTTGGATAGATGGACAGAGAGAAATCCAGTTGGTTAGATAGACAGACCACTAACCAGTTGGATAGGATAGCCAACATCCATTTGGACAAGGACAGACAATAGCGATAGATGGACAGATGATCGCCAATTTGGATAGATGGACAGACGGATAGATGGATAGCCAGTTGGATATTCTATTTCAGTCTCCACAGCAAAGTGATTCACACGATTGATTTGGCTCAGGTTTTACATTGGATGTTGAAGCAACTGGGACTCAAGGCCAAACCTGACGATAAAGAGCTGTCAGAAGTGGGATTCGAACCCACGCCTCAAGGGGAGTCTGCGATCTGAACGCAGCGCCTTAGACCACTGGGCCATCCTGACTGGTGTGTGTGTGAGTGTACACATTGGTAGATAGACGTACAGACGAATAGCCACTTGGTCAGATAGATAGAATAGATAGTTGGATAGATGGACAGAGAGAATCCAGTTGGTTAGATGGACAGACCATAACCAGTTGGATAGATGGATACGACAACCACTTGGACAGATATATAGATAATAGGACAGTTTGATAGGACAGACAAATCGCCATTTGGATAACGGACAGACGAATAGCCATTGGATAGATGGAATACGATAGCCAGTTGGATATTCTATTTCAGTCTCCACAGCAAGTGATTCACAATTGATTTGGCTCAGGTTTTTACATTGGATGTTGAAGCAACTGGGACTCAAGGCCAAACGTGACGGTAATGAGCTGTCAGAAGTGGGATTCGAACCCACGCCTCAAGGGGAGTCTGCGATCTGAACGCAGCGCCTTAGACCACTGGGCCATCCTGACTGGTGTGTGTGTGAGTGTACACATTGGTAGACGTACATAGCCACTTGGTCAGACAGAATAGATGGTAGATAGTTGGTAATGACAGAAAATCCAGTTGGTTAGATGGACAGACACTACCAGTTGGATAGATAGACGAACAGCCACTTGGACAGATAGATAGATGAATAGACCAGTTGGATAGATGGACAGACAATCGCCATTTGGATAGACGAATAGCCAGGATAGATGGACAACGGATAGCTGCCAGTTGGATATTCTATTTCAGTCTCCACAGCAAGTGATTCACACGATTGATTCGGCTCAGTTTTACATTGGATGTTGAAGCAACTGGGACTCAAGGCCAAACCTGACGATAAAGAGCTGTCAGAAGTGGGATTCGAACCCACGCCTCAAGGGGAGACTGCCTGAACGCAGCGCCTTAGACCACTGGGCCATCCTGACTGGTGTGTTTTGTGGTGTGTGAGTGTACACATTGGTAGATAGATGTACAGACGAATAGCCACTTGGTCAGACAGATAGATGGATAGATGGACAGAGAGAAATCCAGTTGGTTAGATGGACAGACCACTAACCAGTTGGATAGATGGATAGACGAACAGCCACTTGGACAGATAGATAGATGAATAGACAGTTGGATAGATGGACAGACGGATAGCCATTTGGATAGATGGACAGACAAGTCCCATTTGGATAGACGGACAGACGAATACCAATTGGATAAATGGACATACGATAGCGATAGCCAGTTGGATATTCTATTTCAGTCTCCACAGCAAAGTGATTCACACGATTGATTCGGCTCAGGTTTTACATTGGATGTTGAAGCAACTGGGACTCAAGGCCAAACCTGACGATAAAGAGCTGTCAGAAGTGGGATTCGAACCCACGCCTCAGGGGAGACTGCGACCTGAACGCAGCGCCTTAGACCACTGGCCATCCTGACTGGTGTGTTTTGTGAGTTGTACACATTGGTAGATAGACGTACAGACGAATAGCCACTTGGTCAGACAGATAGATATGATAATAGTTGGATAGATGGACAGAGAGAAATCCAGTTGGTTAGATGGACAGACCACTAACCAGTTGGATAGATGGATAGACGAACAGCCAGTTGGATAGATAGATAGACAATAGACCAGTTGGATAGATGGACAGACAAATTGCCATTTGGATAGATGGACATAGACGAATAGCCAATTGGATAGATGGACAGACGGATAGCCAGTTGGATATTCTATTTCAGTCTCCACAGCAAAGTGATTCACACGATTGATTCGGCTCAGGTTTTACATTGGATGTTGAAGCAACTGGGACTCAAGGCCAAACCTGACGATAAAGAGCTGTCAGAAGTGGGATTCGAACCCACGCCTCCTCAAGGGGAGACTGCGACCTGAACGCAGCGCCTTAGACCACTGGCCATCCTGACTGGTGTGTGTGTGTGTGTATGTGAGTGTACACATTGTGGTAGATAGACGTACAGACGAATAGCCACTTGGTCAGACAGATAGATGAATAGACAGTTGGATAGATGGACAGAGAGAAATCCAGTTGGTTAGATGGACAGACCACTAACCAGTTGGATAGATGGATAGACAACCATTGGACAGATTGGATAGATGAATAGACAGGGATAGATGGACAGACGGATAGCCAGTTGGATAGAGGAACAGACAAACGCCATTTGGATAGACGGACAGACGAATAGCCATTGGATAGATGACGGATAGCTGGATAGCCAGTTGGATATTCTATTTCAGTCTCCACAGCAAAGTGATTCACACGATTGATCGGCTCAGGTTTTACATTGGATGTTGAAGCAACTGGGACTCAAGGCCAAACCTGACGATAAAGAGCTGTCAGAAGTGGGATTCGAACCCACGCCTCAAGGGGAGACTGCAACCTGAACGCAGCGCCTTAGACCGCTCGGCCATCCTGACTGGTGTGTGTTGTGTGTATGTGTGTACACATTGGTAGATAGATGTACAGACGAATAGCCAGTTGGTCAGACAGATAGATAGATGAATAGACAGTTGGATAGATGGACAGACGAGAAATCCAGTTGGTTAGATGGACAGACCACTAACCAGGATAGATGGATAGACGAACAGCCAGTTGGATAGATGGATAGACGGAAGACAGCCAGTTGGATAGATGGATAGATGACAGACCAGTTGGATAGATTGGACAGACAAATAGCCATTTTGGATAGACGGACAGACGATAGCCAATTGGATAGATGGACAGACGGATAGCTGGATAGCCAGTTGGATATTCTATTTCAGTCTCCACAGCAAAGTGATTCACACGATTGATTCGGCTCAGGTTTTACATTGGATGTTGAAGCAACTGGGACTCAAGGCCAAACGTGACGATAAAGAGCTGTCAGAAGTGGGGATTTCGAACCCACGCCTCAAGGGGAGACTGCGACCTGAACGCAGCGCCTTAGACCGCTGGGCCATCCTGACTGGTGTGTTTGAGTGTACACATTGGTAGATAGACGTACAGACGAATAGCCACTTGGTCAGACAGATAGATAGATAGATAGTTGGACAGAGAGAAATCCAGTTGGACAGAGGAACAGACAAATTGCCATTTGGATAGACGGACAGACGAATAGCCAATTGGATAGATGGACAGACGGATAGCCAGTTGGATATTCTATTTTAGTCTCTACAGCAAAGTGATTCACACGATTGATTCGGCTCAGGTTTTACATTGGATGTTGAAGCAACTGGGACTCAAGGCCAAACCTGACGATAAAGAGCTGTCAGAAGTGGGATTCGAACCCACGCCTCAAGGGAGACTGCGACCTGAACGCAGCGCCTTAGACCGCTGGGCCATCCTGACTGGTGTGTGTTTGTGTGTGTGTATTTGAGTGTACACATTGGTAGATAGACGTACAGACGAATAGCCAGTTGGTTAGATAGATAGATGAATAGACAGTTGGATAGATGGACAGAAGAAATCCAGTTGGTTAGATGGACAGACCACTAGCCAGTTGGATAGATGGATAGACGAACAGCCAGTTGGATAGACAGACAGATAGATGATAGACAGTTGGATAGATGGACAGACAAATAGCCATTTGGATAGATACAGACGAATAGCCAGTTGGGAGAATGGACAGCCATTTGGATAGATGGACAGACGGATAGCTGGATAGCCAGTTGGATATTCTATTTCAGTCTCCACAGCAAAGTGATTCACACGATTGATTTGGCTCAGGTTTTACATTGGATGTTGAAGCAACTGGGACTCAAGGCCAAACCTGACGATAAAGAGCTGTCAGAAGTGGGATTCGAACCCACGCCTCAAGGGGAGACTGCGACCTGAACGCAGCGCCTTAGACCGCTCGGGCCATCCTGACTGGTGTGTGTGTGTGTACACATTGGTAGATAGATGTACAGACGAATAGCCAGTTGGTCAGACAGATAGATGAATAGACAGTTGGATAGATGGACAGAGAGAAATCCAGTTGGTTAGATGGACAGACCACTAACCAGTTGGATAGATGGATAGACGAACAGCCACTTGGACAGATAGATAGATGAATAGACCAGTTGGATAGATGGACAGACAAATGCCATTTGGATAGACGACAGACGATAGCCAATTGGATAGATGGACAGACGATAGCTGGATAGCCAGTTGGATATTCTATTTCAGTCTCCACAGCAAAGTGATTCACACGATTGATTCGGCTCAGGTTTTACATTGGATGTTGAAGCAACTGGGACTCAAGGCCAAACCTGACGATAAAGAGCTGTCAGAAGTGGGATTCGAACCCACGCCTCAAGGGGAGACTGCGACCTGAACGCAGCGCCTTAGACCACTGGGCCATCCTGACTGGTGTGTGTGTGTTGTGTGTGAGTGTACACATTGGTAGATAGACGTACAGACGAATAGCCACTTTGGTCAGACAGATAGATGAATAGACAGTTGGATAGATGGACAGAGAGAAATCCAGTTGGTTAGATGGACAGACTAACCAGATGGATAGAGGACAGAGACCAGTTGGATAGATGGACAGACGATAGCCAGTTGGATAGATGGACGCCACAGACGGACAGACGAATAGCCAGATAGATGGACAGACGGATAGCTTGGATAGCCAGTTGGATATTCTATTTCAGTCTCCACAGCAAAGTGATTCACACGATTGATTCGGCTCAGGTTTTACATTGGATGTTGAAGCAACTGGGACTCAAGGCCAAACCTGACGGTAAAGAGCTGTCAGAAGTGGGATTCGAACCCACGCCTCAAGGGGAGACTGCGACCTGAACGCAGCGCCTTAGACCGCTCGGCCATCCTGACTGGTGTGTGTTTGTGTATGTGTGAGTGGTAGATAGATGTACAGACGAATAGTCAGTTGGTTAGATAGATAGATAGATGAATAGACAGTTGGATAGATGGACAGTTGGACAGAGAGAAATCCAGTTGGTTAGATAGACAGACCACTAACCAGTTGGATAGATGGATAGACGAACAGCCAGTTGGATAGATGGATAGATGGATATCCAGTTGGATAGATGGTCAGACGAATAGCCAGTTGAATAGATGGACAGACGGAGAGACGAATCGCCAGTTGGATAGATGGATAGACGAACAGCCACTTGGACAGATAGATAGATGAATAGACAGTTGGATAGCCAGTTGGACAGAGGAACAGACAAATTGCCATTTGGATAGACGGACAGACGAATAGCCAATTGGATAGATGGACAGACGGATAGCCAGTTGGATATTCTATTTTAGTCTCTACAGCAAAGTGATTCACACGATTGATTCGGCTCAGGTTTTACATTGGATGTTGAAGCAACTGGGACTCAAGGCCAAACGTGACGGTAAAGAGCTGTCAGAAGTGGGATTCGAACCCACGCCTCAAGGGGAGACTGCGACCTGAACGCAGCGCCTTAGACCACTGGGCCATCCTGACTGGTGTGTGTTGTGTGTGTGTATTTGAGTGTACACATTGGTAGATAGACGTACAGACGAATAGCCACTTGGTCAGACAGATAGATGAATAGATAGTTGGATAGATGGACAGAGAGAAATCCAGTTGGTTAGATGGACAGACCACTAACCAGTTGGATAGATGGATAGACGAACAGCCAGTTGGATAGATAGATATCCAGTTGGATAGATGGACAGACGATAGCCAGTTGGATAGATGGACAGACAAATCGCCATTTGGATAGACGGACAGACAATAGCCAGGATAGATGGACAGACGGATAGCTGGATAGCCAGTTGGATATTCTATTTCAGTCTCCACAGCAAAGTGATTCACACGATTGATTCGGCTCAGGTTTTACATTGGATGTTGAAGCAACTGGGACTCAAGGCCAAACGTGACGGTAAAGAGCTGTCAGAAGTGGGATTCGAACCCACGCCTCAAGGGGAGACTGCGACCTGAACGCAGCGCCTTAGACCACTGGGCCATCCTGACTGGTGTGTTTGTGTGTGTGTTTTGTGTACACATTGGTAGATAGATGTACAGACGAATAGTCACTTGGTCAGACAGATAGATAGATGAATAGACAGTTGGATAGATGGACAGAGAGAAATCCAGTTGGTTAGATAGACAGACCACTAACCAGTTGGATAGATGGATAGACGAACAGCCAGTTGGATAGATGGATATCCAGTTGGATAGATGGTCAGACGAATAGCCAGTTGAATAGATGGACAGACGGAGAGACGAATCGCCAGTTGGATAGATGGATAGACGAACAGCCACTTGGACAGATAGATAGATGAATAGACAGTTGGATAGCTGGACAGACAAATCGCCATTTGGGATAGACGGACAGACGAATAGCCAATTGGATAGATGAATCGCCATTTGGATAGATGGACAGACGGGTAGCTGGATAGCCAGTTGGATATTCTATTTCAGTCTCCACAGCAAAGTGATTCACACGATTGATTCGGCTCAGGTTTTACATTGGATGTTGAAGCAACTGGGACTCAAGGCCAAACGTGACGGTAAAGAGCTGTCAGAAGTGGGATTCGAACCCACGCCTCAAGGGGAGACTGCGACCTGAACGCAGCGCCTTAGACCACTGGGCCATCCTGACTGGTGTGTGTTTGTGTGTGTGTGTGTGAGTGTACACATTGGTAGATAGACGTACAGACGAATAGCCACTTGGTCAGGCAGATAGATGGATAGATAGTTGGATAGATGGACAGAGAGAAATCCAGTTGGTTAGATGGACAGACCACTAACCAGTTGGATAGATGGATAGACGAACAGCCACTTGGACAGATAGATAGATGAATAGACAGTTGGATAGATGGACAGACAATTCGCCATTTGGATAGACGGACAGACGAATAGCCAATTGGATAGATGGACAGATGAAACGCCATTTGGATAGATGGACAGATGGATAGCTGGACAGCCAGTTGGATATTCTATTTCAGTCTCTACAGCAAAGTGATTCACACGATTGATTCGGCTCAGGTTTTACATTGGATGTTGAAGCAACTGGGACTCAAGGCCAAACCTGACGGTAAAGAGCTGTCAGAAGTGGGATTCGAACCCACGCCTCAAGGGGAGACTGCGACCTGAACGCAGCGCCTTAGACCACTGGGCCATCCTGACTGGTGTGTGTTGTGTGTGTGTGAGTGTACACATTGGTAGATAGACATACAGACGAATAGCCACTTGGTCAGACAGATAGATAGATGAATAGATAGTTGGATAGATGGACAGAGAGAAATCCAGTTGGTTAGATGGACAGACCACTAACCAGTTGGATAGATGGATAGACGAACAGCCAGTTGGATAGATGGATAGACGGATAGCCAGTTGGATAGATGGACAGACGGATAGCCAGTTGGATAGATGGTACAGACGAATAGCCAGTTGGAGAGATGGACAGACGCACAGCCACTTGGACAGATAGATCGATGAATAGACAGTTGGATAGATGGACAGACAGTTGGATAGAGGAAGAGACAAATCGCCATTTGGATAGACGGACAGACGAATCGCCATTTGGATAGATGGACAGACGGATAGCTGGATAGCCAGTTGGATATTCTATTTCAGTCTCCACAGCAAAGTGATTCACACGATTGATTCGGCTCAGGTTTTACATTGGATGTTGAAGCAACTGGGACTCAAGGCCAAACGTGACGGTAAAGAGCTGTCAGAAGTGGGATTCGAACCCACGCCTCAAGGGGAGACTGCGATCTGAACGCAGCGCCTTAGACCACTGGGCCATCCTGACTGGTGTGTGTGTGAGTGTACACATTGGTAGATAGACGTACAGACGAATAGCCACTTGGTCAGACAGATAGATGAATAGATAGTTGGATAGATGGACAGAGAGAAATCCAGTTGGTTAGATGGACAGACCACTAACCAGTTGGATAGATGGATAGACGAACAGCCACTTGGACAGATAGATAGATGAATAGACAGTTGGATAGATGGACAGACGGATAGCCAGTTGGATAGATGGACAGACAAGTCGCCATTTGGATAGACGGACAGACGAATAGCCAATTGGATAGATGGACAGACGGATAGCTGGATAGCCAGTTGGATATTCTATTTCAGTCTCCACAGCAAAGTGATTCACACGATTGATTCGGCTCAGGTTTTACATTGGATGTTGAAGCAACTGGGACTCAAGGCCAAACGTGACGGTAAAGAGCTGTCAGAAGTGGGATTCGAACCCACGCCTCAAGGGGAGACTGCAACCTGAACGCAGCGCCTTAGACCACTGGGCCATCCTGACTGGTGTGTTTTGTGTGTGTATTTGAGTGTACACATTGGTAGATAGACGTACAGACGAATAGCCACTTGGTCAGACAGATAGATAGATGAATAGACAGTTGGATAGATGGACAGAGAGAAATCCAGTTGGTTAGATAGACAGACCACTAACCAGTTGGATAGATGGATAGACGAACAGCCAGGATAGATGGATAGATGGATAGACGGATATCCAGTTGGATAGATGGTCAGACGAATAGCCAGTTGAATAGATGGACAGACGGAGAGACGAATCGCCAGTTGGACAGATGGATAGACGAACAGCCACTTGGACAGATAGATAGATGAATAGACAGTTGGATAGCTGGACAGACAAATCGCCATTTGGATAGACGGACAGACGAATAGCCAATTGGATAGATGAATCGCCATTTGGATAGATGGACAGACGGGTAGCTGGATAGCCAGTTGGATATTCTATTTCAGTCTCCACAGCAAAGTGATTCACACGATTGATTTGGCTCAGGTTTTACATTGGATGTTGAAGCAACTGGGACTCAAGGCCAAACGTGACGGTAAAGAGCTGTCAGAAGTGGGATTCGAACCCACGCCTCAAGGGGAGACTGCGACCTGAACGCAGCGCCTTAGACCACTGGGCCATCCTGACTGGTGTGTGTTTGTGTGTGTGTGTGTGAGTGTACACATTGGTAGATAGACGTACAGACGAATAGCCACTTGGTCAGGCAGATAGATGGATAGATAGTTGGATAGATGGACAGAGAGAAATCCAGTTGGTTAGATGGACAGACCACTAACCAGTTGGATATATGGATAGACGAACAGCCACTTGGACAGATAGATAGATGAATAGACAGTTGGATAGATGGACAGACAATTCGCCATTTGGATAGACGGACAGACGAATAGCCAATTGGATAGATGGACAGATGAATCGCCATTTGGACAGATGGACAGCCAGTTGGATATTCTATTTCAGTCTCCACAGCAAAGTGATTCACACGATTGATTCGGCTCAGGTTTTACATTGGATGTTGAAGCAACTGGGACTCAAGGCCAAACGTGACGGTAAAGAGCTGTCAGAAGTGGGATTTCGAACCCACGCCTCAAGGGGAGACTGCGACCTGAACGCAGCGCCTTAGACCACTGGGCCATCCTGACTGGTGTGTGTTTGTGTGTGTGTGAGTGTACACATTGGTAGATAGACATACAGACGAATAGCCACTTGGTCAGACAGATAGATAGATGAATAGATAGTTGGATAGATGGACAGAGAGAAATCCAGTTGGTTAGATGGACAGACCACTAACCAGTTGGATAGATGGATAGACGAACAGCCAGTTGGATAGATGGATAGACGGACAGCCAGTTGGATAGATGGACAGACGGATAGCCAGTTGGATAGATGGTCAGACGAATAGCCAGTTGGAGAGATGGACAGACGCACAGCCACTTGGACAGATAGATCGATGAATAGACAGTTGGATAGATGGACAGACAGTTGGATAGAGGAAGAGACAAATCGCCATTTGGATAGACGGACAGACGAATGGCCATTTGGATAGATGGACAGACGGATAGCTGGATAGCCAGTTGGATATTCTATTTCAGTCTCCACAGCAAAGTGATTCACACGATTGATTCGGCTCAGGTTTTACATTGGATGTTGAAGCAACTGGGACTCAAGGCCAAACGTGACAGTAAAGAGCTGTCAGAAGTGGGATTCGAACCCACGCCTCCAGGGGAGACTGCAATCTGAACGCAGCGCCTTAGACCACTGGGCCATCCTGACTGGTGTGTGATATGTGTGTGTATTTGAGTGTACACATTGGTAGATAGACGTACAGACGAATAGCCACTTGGTCAGACAGATAGATAGATGAATAGACAGTTGGATAGATGGACAGAGAGAAATCCAGTTGGTTAGATGGACAGACCACTAACCAGTTGGATAGATGGATAGACGAACAGCCAGTTGGATAGATGGATAGACGGACAGACGGATAGCCAGTTGGATAGATGGATAGACGAACAGCCACTTGGACAGATAGATAGATGAATAGACAGTTGGATAGCTGGACAGACAAATCGCCATTTGGATAGACGGACAGACGAATAGCCAATTGGATAGATGAATCGCCATTTGGATAGATGGACAGACGGGTAGCTGGATAGCCAGTTGGATATTCTATTTCAGTCTCCACAGCAAAGTGATTCACACGATTGATTCGGCTCAGGTTTTACATTGGATGTTGAAGCAACTGGGACTCAAGGCCAAACCTGACGGTAAAGAGCTGTCAGAAGTGGGATTCGAACCCACGCCTCAAGGGGAGACTGCGATCTGAACGCAGCGCCTTAGACCACTGGGCCATCCTGACTGGTGTGTGTTTGTGAGTGTACACATTGGTAGATAGACGTACAGACGAATAGCCACTTGGTCAGACAGATAGATGAATAGATAGTTGGATAGATGGACAGAGAGAAATCCAGTTGGTTAGATGGACAGACCACTAACCAGTTGGATAGATGGATAGACGAACAGCCAGTTGGATAGATGGACAGACGGATAGCCAGTTGGATAGATGGTCAGACGAATAGCCAGTTGGAGAGATGGACAGACGGATAGCCAGTTGGATAGATGGATAGACGCACAGCCACTTGGACAGATAGATCGATGAATAGACAGTTGGATAGATGGACAGACAAATCGCCATTTGGATAGACGGACAGACGAATAGCTGGATAGCCAGTTGGATATTCTATTTCAGTCTCCACAGCAAAGTGATTCACACAATTGATTCGGCTCAGGTTTTACATTGGATGTTGAAGCAACTGGGACTCAAGGCCAAACGTGACAGTAAAGAGCTGGGAGTGGGATTCGAACCCACGCCTCAAGGGGAGACTGTGACCTGAACGCAGCGCCTTAGACCACTGGGCCATCCTGACAGGTGTGTGTTTGGGTGTGTGTGTGTGAGTGTACACATTGGTAGATAGACGTACAGCCGAATAGCCACTTGGTCAGACAGATAGATAGATAAATAGATGGACAGAGAGAAATCCAGTTGGTTAGATGGACAGACCACTAACCAGTTGGATAGATGGATAGACGAACAGCCACTTGGACAGATAGACAGATGAATAGACAGTTGGATAGCCAGTTGGATAGAGGAACAGACAAATCGCCATTTGGATAGATGGACAGACGGATAGCCAGTTGGATATTCTATTTTAGTCTCTACAGCAAAGTGATTCACACGATTGATTCGGCTCAGGTTTTATATTGGATGTTGAAGCAACTGGGACTCAAGGCCAAACGTGACGGTAAAGAGCTGTCAGAAGTGGGATTCGAACCCACGCCTCAAGGGGAGACTGCGATCTGAACGCCAGCTGCCGAAGGATCGTCCGGGGAAATGTTGAAAATGTTGAAACGCGACGGCCAATCACGTCTCAGCATTTTCAACATTTTTCAACATTTTTCAACATTCTCCGCCAATCAGCGTCCCCGCATTTCAACATTTTCAACATTCGACCAATCAGGAACGAGCAATGTTGAAGTCGACAGTTCCCCTGGTAACCTCACGGAGGCGTTCAGAGCGATTCAGCGACGGTCAGTAATTATTTTACCCGGTGACAAAAGTCCGTGTTTTCTGCGATATGGTGAGTTTTTACACATTTATGACGGTGCTGTACGATGTGTGTTGATGTATGAAAATAACTTTACGTCGTGTGTCATGTTGTCATTGCGATATTTTTTTTTCCGTTAGCTTTACCTGCACCTGCACCGTTACCTGACGGAAATAATTTACCTGTATTCGCTGTTAACATTGGTTTAACGGTGCTATATGATATAATGACACAACCTAATATGTTGTATGTGTTAAACCCGTCGTGTTGCGCTGTTTTTTTATTCTTTTTCATTCATTTAGTGAATGAATGAACTTTAAGCCGGCGCCGTCAGCCGGTAGTAACGTCTACTGTAACTGTACACCAGATACTGAGCCGGAGGTATTTATAAGTTCATTACTAGTTACGTACAAGTTGTAATGAACATATAAAAACCTCCGGTGTAATGAACACTGAACGTGTTCACTGTAATGAACATGTAAATGAAACGAAAAAAAAAAAACTGTGCCGAAATAACTCGAATGACGCCATTTGACGCCACTGACGCCATTTTCACTGGGATTCACTGCTGCTGCTGTTAGTCAGCTAGTAGTACTAGCTTTAACTTTCAGCCAGCTGATCTGTAATCAGTGTTGGATACAGTAAAGCATCACAGAGCACATAAAAGATAACTCATTCTAATATAACTCATTATAATATAATATACTATATATATATATGTGTGTGTGTGTGTGTGTGTGTGTGTGTGTGTGTGTGTAATATATATATATCTTTTAATATCTGACACCAAAGGCTACATCATCCAAGACACACAAGGGGATGCCAGACACTGTCTGGATGGCACGTCTTAGGCGTTTCGCCAGCACGGGGACATGGCCTGAGGGAAACCGACCAGCACCCCAGGCAGAAAAAAGTGGCACGGACTGTATCAAAAGGTATGGGACTATTTATTGATCACTACAACAAATGCAGTAACATTTCTGACACGCTGATACAGTTGTGATATTCAAATAAGATCTCTAACCATAAACATAACACACCTGAATGAAATGCATTTCAATCTGCAACTGTTGTTTTTTAGATTGAGAAATGTCCAATGCAGTCTGGTGCCCAGTCTTTATTTGGCAGCGTGCGGAGGTGTGTCTGTGGATTCCACATGGAGAAGGTAGGATTAACCCAGGTCTCTCTGGTAGCAGAGTACAAATGCCATCTTACAAACTGACTAATTATATATTAATATAAAACTAGTTTTTAATTATATACAATTATTAGTGTATGATTATAATTATATGCTATTATTAGTGTATAATTGGTATATACATATTGTCATGGAACAGCAGCCATCTGCCCAGACGACATCAGGACCACAGATGACATCGGGACCAGAGAGGACATCGGGACCAGAGAGGACATCGGGACCAGAGAGGACATCGGGACCACCACAGACGACACCTGGACCGCGGGCTTCAGTGGCGACTGCAGGGGGAGCTGAAGGCCACAAGCAGCGACCACCACTGCATTTGTCAATGGTATTGGTTTAGTGTTTGACACTCACACATTGACCTCAGATATTTTACATTTTGATCACTGAATGGCTTCATGAATTGGTTGTTTATTGCCTTTTAGTTTAACAAGCCAAGATTTGGAGGTGCACATGTTGCTGCGGCAAAGCCAAATCTTGCTGTGGCCAGGAGACAGACCCAGGTACTTAAATAGTTACTCAAATAGCAACTGCAGAGCTTCTTCTATGTACAACATCAACAGTTTAAATATTCTACTAAACTTTTTTAGGCTCAAGACCAGCAGACAGAGGCTCACATAGAAGTGCCAGTGGTAGCTGCTTCTGTGTCAGTAAGTGATCTAACATTTTGTCTCATATACACAACTTCAGCAGTGCATTTCATCAATACAAAGTATGATTCTACATTCTTTTGTTTGTTTATCTGAAGGCTGACTCTGCATCACAGCTCCAGTCCGCTCCTTCCACCCCACATCTGCCGCGCTTGTGGGCAAACGGCTTACCACAAGAAGACCATAGGTGGATGGTCAAAGTCTTGTTTAAGACGGGGGCCAGGGGTAAATTAGAGCTGCAAGATAATCTGAAGCTGTGGTACTACCCACCTCAGCCGATGAATCTTTATCACCAGGCGCCTTCACCAGACCGCTTTTTTGCCCACCCACTGCTTGTCTGGATGCCTTACAAGCTGTGGAAGGTGAGGTTGATCTGCCCCAAACCTGCTTGTGGTGGGCACCAGCTGACCGGGGCAGGGCTGCATAAGAGGGCACGGCGAGTCCTGGATGTTGACCGTATTTATAATATGGTCACAGAGACACTGACCTGCGGGAAGTGCAAAGCCTCGCACGTTTCCTGGAGCCAAGCTGTCCTACAACAGCTGGACTTGGCTCACAGGTCAGAATTTCGGGTCATCATGACTCAAAAGTGAGTAGTGTCTCTTTTTCTCTTTTGCTGTGTCAAAATTAATTCTGTAGAACATTCCGACTGACATATTTATCTTTTGACCAAGGTACGCCTGTGATATCCGGGTGATTCGGATGCTGCGGGAGAGGGGCCTGGGTAACAGCCCAACGCGGGTTCTAAAGCAGCTCAGGGAGAACCACGCAGAGGAGTGGCTGCATCGCGTGGCACGCTACACCACAGAATGTGTGTCCTTCCTCCGGCGCCCTGGGCTGTTACCTGTGGACTTCCCTGAGCCGCCAGAGCCTGCTGTTGTCCCCAGCGTCAAGTGGCTCCTGTCCGTCTACAGCCAGGACATTCTGACAAGGCTGGAGGACATCAAGGCCCATATTACCTCCACATATGGCACCATATTAAAAATGGACTCCACAAAAAAGGTTGAGCAATCTTATTTTGTTTTCATAATAGGCTACTGATGATGAACTACTGCCTGAATTTCATTTCATTATTCTCATATTAAGTGTTTTGTGTTTGTGTTTGTGTTCTTTGTGCTTCAGATAACAAAGAAGCTGGCTGGGACAGCAAAGGGGACGGCTCTCTGGCTGACATCTGTGGGCAATGAGTATGGACAGATTTTAATCAGCGTCCTGACCGCTCAGGAGGGAGCTGGTTTGGACAAGATGGCTAATGACTTGGTGAGGAGGTATGCCCAGGCCGGTGTGGATCCCCCTGTTGTCCTGTATGTGGACTGCGGCTGCTGTGCTGAGGCAGCTGAGACAACGAAGCTGCAGGCCAGATTCAACGGCTGGCCACAACTTGTCGTAAGGCTGGACATCTGGCACTTCATGCGGCGGCTCGCCCTGGGATGCACCACAGACGCCCATCAGCTCTACCCGCTTTTCATGTCACGCCTCTCAGCGTGCATTTTTGAGTGGGATGCTGCTGATTTAGCGCTCTTGCGTGAAGCAAAGGCCAAGCAGCTTCAGGCCCAGGGTCTGTCTTCGGTGGACGTCGACAGACACCTGACCAGGGACGAGTTGGCTCTCCATTGCCGAAGGAGGACACGGGGAGAGGACACCACCATCAGGCTTCTGGAGGAGCTCTTCTCTGCACTTATGGGCTCCCGAGGCAATGACTCCCTTGGAGTTCCCCTGTTTGACAGTGAGAGGATGGAGCACATCTGGCGGGTTCAGAAAAAGCATGTTAAGTGCATCCAAGACCCACCAGGTGTTGCTCTCTACACCAAAACTGGGGAGCTGACCAAGGGAGGTGTGC
Source organism: Hirundichthys speculiger (assembly GCA_018398805.1). NCBI lineage: Eukaryota > Metazoa > Chordata > Actinopteri > Beloniformes > Exocoetidae > Hirundichthys > Hirundichthys speculiger. The sequence goes on along the minus strand of JAGFBZ010000381.1, from coordinate 2,730,576 downwards.
AGCTACAAGTGTTGAGGTGTGCTAGAGGCTCCACTTCATTGGAGTCCTTTCATCTCCATCTCAACCGCTTCATACCAGGTTTGTGTCTATCATGGTTCATGTCTTGTGTATGTCAACAGTTTGATATCTCATGTTATATTTCAATGTACTTCCAGGGACCAGTGCCAACAGCCTGAATTTTCAGGTTTACCTGTTGGAAGGGCTGCATAGGTGGAACCAGGACCGGCGTGTTGCTGCCCTTGCTATCGAGTCACCTCCTCTGCGCTGCTACTCTGGTGACCTCTTGCATTCTGTCAATAAAAATTATCAGCAGCTTTTTGGCAGAAAGGTGGCACCAGAGTTCTGTCCGCCATCGCGTTACACAGGTAAGAATTAAATCAGTATTACTGAGCCTGAGGCTGCATCTCTGATTTGATTTTTATTAATAATTATTACATTTACTATACTATGTATATATTTTTCATGATTTTCATGGTTCTTACAGCCATACAAGGTGATTTTAGTCCTTTTTGAACAGCTGATGAGGTTTTAGTCATTCCACTCTGCATTGTGCCTCATTTATTTTTTTTCTCGTCTTAGGAGAGCTCATAGGGGTGCAGTATTTGCTCCAGCAAACTGGTCAGGCGCTGCAGGACATGAACCCGGATTCAGAAGAGACTGCCCAGTTGGTCGAGGAGCATGAAGTGGGGGCTGATGAGCAGGAAGATGAGGGGTTTTCTGACCTCACAGATGACCCCACAGTAGTGAATCTGGAGGTTCAACAGGCTTCAGCCTCTCCTGCTCCTGCTCCTGTTACCTACCAGTTGGCTCCTGGCACCTCCTCCTCCTCCACTCTGGCTCGTGGCACCTCTCCTCCTCCATGCTGGCCCGTGACACCTCCTCCTCCACACCAGCTCCTGGAATCTCCTCCTCCATGATGGCCCGTGACTACACCACCTCCACACTGGCTCCTGAGGCTGGAGATACTTCAGCTGACGATGAAACTATGGTAAGTACCAGTTGTTGCACATATTTTATTGAAACTAAGGCATCAGTCATCATTGGTGTCATTAGTGGATCTACATTTATTTAAAATTTTCTATTTTCTGCCAATTAATTTTTTTATAGGCTGTGGATGACCAGAATGTGCCCGGATACCAACACGTGGACAGACTGGCTGAGTACTTGGTCGGGCTACGGGATCAGTCTTCGCTCTGTCTCAGCAACCTGCAGGCAGGGCGAATACTGGAGCTCTGGGAGAGCCTGGATGACAGCGACAAGCAGCGGGTCATTTATGCAGCACGGCACCAGGACAGACTTTTGAGTGGACGCTTTAGGACACCAAAGAGGCCCTCAAAAACACCAGGTGTGGAGAGCACAACCCGCTGCTTCCTCGGTGCAAGCAGTGCACCAGCTCAGTGGCCTGATTGCTGCAGGTTGGTGGAGAATATTTTTATTAGGCTCTGTAGTCTCCACCCAAGCCCTAAAAAGAAAGGCAAGGGGGCAGCTTCGAGATGGTCTCTAATTTTGAGGGACTATCGTAAAATCAGGGGACTTGTTCTCGGCAATGCCCGTGTGATGCAGGGAACTCAAATACAGCTGGTGGAGGTAAATCAAAACACGCTTGTGCAATGGCACAACAGCAGGCAGAAGAGACAGGAGCTCTCTGTGTTGCTGCAAGGAACCGATTTACCTCCAGTGATCCCAGTGTCACACGAGCCGCTTCAGGAGGTCAGAGTCCTCCCTGCAGAACCTGTCCCAGCACAGCAGGAGCATATATATCAGCTACCTGAAAACACAGCAGGTCAGGCGAAGCACAGTCAGACACCACGCCCCATCCTGCCTAAAAGTGCCAGGTGTTTGTTTGTAGCGCCCCCAGCAGCCTCAGCAGTCCCAGCAGCCTCAGCAGCCCCAGCAGTCCCAGCAGCCTCAGCAGCCTCAGCAGTCCCAGCAGCCTCAGCAGCCCCAGCAGCCTCAGTTGTCCCACAGGCAGGACAACCTGTTGTTCTTTATCAATATGTCCTGCCTGTGACAGCTGGTCCCACCCCGAAGAGGCCATACAGAAGGACTGTGGAGGCAAACACCTGCAAGAAATGTGGCCAGTTCCGCACAGCAGAGACTGGCCACAGTCACTTCCGTGGGAAAGTGTACTGCCCGAATTTCGAGGCACTCACAAAGCAGCAATGGTTGGAGGAGATGAGGAGAAATTTCCTTAAATAATTGATTGTAAATAGTTGTAAATAGTTTAAATTTTTTTTTTATTAATATTTTTTTTATTTTTATTTTATTTATTTTTTATTTTATTTATTTTTATTTTATTTTTTTATTTATTTATTTTTTTTATATATATATTTATTTAATTTTTTTTGTAATTTTATTTAAGTGTTTAATTAACATTAAGAACTGTTTTGTGTGTTCTGTTCTGTTTGCATTATTTATTTGTTATAATTAAATATTGTAAAACTTGAAGAAGAATTGGGTGTTTTTTTTGAGTTATTACATTAAAACAACAACAATTTTGAATTTTTAAAAATGTTTATTTACAAAATTCATTTCACACAACATAAAAGAAACCTGAAAAAGCAACATTAGATGCCACAAACAAAGATAAATGACAAGGACTTAATTGTGAAGTAGATGCAAATATAGGAGGTGGTTTCATGTGGAGATGTTGCAGAATGAAGGCTGGCAATGGAAAGCTCCAAGTGATGATATCCACCTGCATTGAGCATCCCAGTTCTCCAGGTAAGTGGAAGAGGAAACACAAAGAATAACACATTAATAATGTTAATAATATCACATAATTATCAACAGACATGACAGATTTCAAATATGTCAGTGTCTGTACTCATATAAACAAATATAAATAATATTACTGATACATATAGTACAATTACATAGTTATTACATGATTATTTAAAAAAGAAATGTGTCTGCAGGGCAGATCTATTTTCTGTTTACCTTGAACGCACCATTTACCACACTCGCGGGTTCGAATCCAGGCGAAGTCTTTCAAAAGTATCAAACATTCTAAACTACTGTTTCTGTGGCTAATGGTGCATGAAACAGAGTGTTATGATCACGAATGCTCGTCTTTTCTCTTTCTTTTTCTCTTTTTTCCCTTTCCCCTTCCTTTTTCTTCTTCCCCCTTCTTCCCCTTTCTTCCCCATCTTACCTGGCCGATTGTTCCCCAGCTTGAACGCAGCGCCTTAGACCACTGGGCCATCCTGACTGGTGTGTGTTTGTGTGTTTGTGTGAGTGTACACATTGGTAGATAGACGTACAGACGAATAGCCACTTGGTCAGACAGATAGATGAATAGACAGTTGGATAGATGGACAGAGAGAAATCCAGTTGGTTAGATGGACAGACCACTAACCAGTTGGAGAGATGGACAGACAGATAGCCAGTTGGATAGATGGATAGACGAACAGCCACTTGGACAGATAGATAGATGAATAGACAGTTGGTTAGATGGACAGAGAGAAATCCAGTTGGTTAGATGGACAGACCACTAACCAGTTGGATAGATGGATAGACGAACAGCCAGTTGGATAGATGGATAGATGGATAGACGGACAGACGGATATCCAGTTGGATAGATGGACAGACCACTAGCCAGTTGGATAGATGGACAGACGGATAGCCAGTTGGATAGATGGACAGACGACTAGCCAGTTGGATAGATGGACAGACCAATAGCCAGTTGGATAGATGGATAGACGAACAGCCAGTTGGATAGACGAATAAAAAGTGAATAAAAGATGGCGGTGCGCACAGTCGCAGCGGCCCCGCTCCTCAACTTTCGGCAGCTTCTTACTTTTTTTACTACTTGTTGCGTCTTTGTTTACATCTCTACTTGCCACAAGAGTGCAATATAGCAGAGCTGAACTGCTGACCGCGGCAGTAAACGCTTTCTGCACACATATGGACTTAAACCTCTGGAATACTATTTCCCCGGAGATACGACGATTGCCGAGTGAAACCAGCTTCACCCACCCCCCATTGAAGTGGCGTAGGCGGCGCAGGCACAGAAAGCAGAAGCGGGGCAAGAGAGGGGGGCTAGCGGCCAAGCTAAAGGCTAACCCCCACAGACCAGTCATACCTAGCCTCTTTCTTACCAACTCCCGGTCGCTTCACAACAAGATGGACGAGATACGACTGCGGATTACTTCTCAGAAACTGGAATACTGTGTCTTGATTGTCACGAAGTCCTGGCTGGATCATAACACACCCGACGCGGCGATCCAGCTGGCGGGCCGCGCTGTTTACAGAGCCGACCGCACAACAAACTCCGGTAAGAGCAAAGGAGGAGGACTTTGTGTATACATTGATAACCGATGGTGCACTAATGTGACTGTTAAAGACACCCACTGCTCTCCGGACATTGAATACATGATGCTGCAGTGCCGACCCTTTTTTCTGTGCAGAGAGTTCACATCGGTGGTAATTATTGCTGTCTACGTGCCTCCGCAAGCTAATGCTAAAGACTCCATGGAGGCGCTACAGCTCTCACATCAGGTCAGGGCCACCCTGCGCAGAGTCAACGTGAGGAAAGCACCCGGCCCAGATGGTGTCCCCGGGCGTGTACTCAAGGCCTGCGCGGACCAGCTCGCAGAGGTATTCACCACCATCTTCAACCTCTCGCTTCTGCAGTCTGTGGTTCCTGCCTGCCTCAAATCAGCCACCATTGTTCCTATACCAAAGAGGAACACAGTGAACTGCCTGAATGACTACCGCCCAGTTGCTCTCACCCCCATCATCACTAAATGTTTTGAGAGACTTATCCTCCCCTTCATCAGGTCTGCCATCCCTGCTGACCTCGACCAACATCAGTTTGCGTACAGAGCGAACAGGTCGACAGAGGATGCTGTCATAACGGCTGCCCACACAGCCCTCACTCACCTGGACCAGAGCAACACCTACGTGAGGATGCTGTTTGTGGACTTCAGCTCAGCATTTAATACAGTTATCCCCCAGAAACTGGTCTTGAAACTGAGCAACTTGGGCATCGGCAGTTCACTGTGTGCATGGATATTGGACTTCCTCAGGAACAGACCCCAGCGCGTCAGGATGGGAGATCGCACCTCTTCCACACTCATCCTGAACACTGGAACACCACAGGGGTGCGTCCTCAGCCCTCTCCTCTTCTCACTTTTCACCCACGACTGCTCCCCCATCCACCTCACAAACACCATCGTTAAGTTCGCGGACGACACCACCATTGTAGGACTGATTAAGAATAACAATGAGTCAGCCTACAGGGAGGAGGTCGAACACTTGACTGACTGGTGCTCCAACAACAACCTGGTCCTCAACACAGCCAAAACCAAGGAAATCATTTTGGATTTCAGGAAATCCAAAAAGACGGTGCTCCCCACCCTTTCCATTAAAGGAGAGGAGGTTGAGAGGGTGGAGAGCTTCAAGTTCCTTGGAGTTCATATATCTGCCGACCTCACCTGGGCTGTCCACACAACGTACCAGGTGAGGAAAGCCCATCAGCGTCTTTACTTCCTCAGGAAGCTGAAGCAGGCTCACCTCCCCCGCCCCCTGCTGGTTAATTTTTACAGGGCATCCATTGAGTCCATCCTGACCTACTGCTGTAGGACAGATGAATTGCTATTTGGATAGATGGACAGACGGATAGCTGGATAGCCAGTTGGATATTCTATTTCAGTCTCCACAGCAAAGTGATTCACACGATTGATTCGGCTCAGGTTTTACATTGGATGATGACTCAAGGCCAAACCTGACGGTAAAGAGGTGTCAGAAGTGGGATTCGAACCCACACCTCAAGGGGAGACTGCGACCTGAACGCAGCGCCTTAGACCACTGGGCCATCCTGACTGGTGTGTGTTTGTGTGTGTGTATTTGAGTGTACACATTGGTAGATAGACGTACAGACGAATATCTACCAATCTGTCTGACCACTTGGTCAGACAGATAGATAGATGAATAGACAGTTGGATAGATGGACAGAGAGAAATCCAGTTAGTTAGATGGACAGACCACTAACCAGTTGGATAGATGGATAGACGAACAGCCAGTTGGATAGATGGATAGATGGATAGACGGACAGACGGATAGATGAATCGCCAGTTGGATAGATGGACAGACGGATAGCCAGTTGGATAGATGGATAGACGAACAGCCACTTGGACAGATAGATAGATGAATAGACAGTTGGATAGATGGACAGACCACTAGCCAGTTGGATAGCGGAACAGACAAATCGCCATTTGGATAGACGGACAGACGAATAGCCAATTGGATAGACGGACAGACGAATAGCCAATTGGATAGATGGACAGATGAATTGCCATTTGGATAGATGGACAGACGGATAGCTGGATAGCCAGTTGGATATTCTATTTCAGCAAAGTGATTCACACGATTGATTTGGCTCAGGTTTTACATTGGATGTTGAAGCAACTGGGACTCAAGGCCAAACCTGACGATAAAGAGCTGGGAGAAGTGGGATTCGAACCCACGCCTCAAGGGGAAACTGCGACCTGAACGCAGCGCCTTAGGCCACTCGGCCATCCTGACTGGTGCATGTGTTTGTTTGTGTGTGTGTGTGTGTGTGTGTGTGTGCGTGGTTTAGTCGTTGTTGTCAAATAATGCTTTGAGTAGATTTGGTGTCCAATTTACAGTGTTAAGTGTGTTAAAATATTAGTGAAACATTGCTTTGCTGAAATGCATGATAAATAATTGGTAGACAGAAGTAATACTAGTGACACTAACACCACTTTATTTTAATTTTTGAAACTTCACTATGTGCACATAGTATACAACATGCATCATGTGCTTCCGCATATCGTATAAATAACCGGCATTTTTGATCCCCGGCGTATGGTGGGCCGCCAGGGATCAAAAATGCCCGGGCCATTTTTTGGTCACAGTCCAGCCCTGGCGGGGGGAATCTGTGAGCAATAATATAGGTAGGTATCTTGAGTTGACCATGCACGGATAAAACACACAATATCAGTGTTTCTGAGCAGAATGACACTGCACAGACGAAAACAGTCACAGGAGACAGAAAGTGCTCAGTTGCACGTGTTAACTGTAAACGGCTGAGCTGCAAAAGTGGAGTTTGAATTGGTCTCGTGACAACTTTACACCTGGCATTTTTTTTCTTTTTTTCAACATAAATAAAACCTCACTACACGTGATTTATTGTCATAAAGTTCAAAGTCAAAAACATATGACGAAAACATCCTACAACGTTATGGAACAAGTAAAATGAGTATCGAGGTAGGCCTGTCTATATCGAGTGTTGTGCACGATGTCTTGAACAGTGGTTTAAGCTGATTCTGCTTGTATATCACAGCATGTAGTAGGTTTGGTTATCAGTGCACAAGATGTTCCACAACTGAGAACTATCACAAGACAAAATGTCTTACAAGTGTACCCAGTTTTATGACTAAATCTCATCAGATACATGGCACTGTCTCCAACTCTCTTACGTCAGCTCTACACTGTCTTTTCTTAAGAAACAAAAGAAATACCTAAGGACCTCACACTGCTTTGAGAGTTTAAGATGTTCCTGAAAGTTTTATAGTTCTAGAAGGTTTTACAAGGGGCCTCTAATTTCCATCTGACCTTTTAAAAGTCTGTTGCAGATTTCAGGGCTTTTGTGTGCAGTGCTTGCTAGAAGGTAACCAAGACTCAGCTTCTCATAAGGTTCTAAACCTGTGAGTTGTAATTACTTCTGTGTTTCACACGCCAAAATAATAGGTATAAAATTGAAATATAAAAATGTTAAGAATTCCAAGACATGCAATGGTATCTGGAATATATAAAACATTCAGAGATTATAACCAAATACCGATCACCCCCATACAATCCCCGAAAAAAACAAAAACAACAACATATATACAGTGTGCGCGTGTGCGCGTACCCAATTTTCTATAGAGGGTGCTAGAGATTTAAAAGTGAGTGAGTGGTTTTATTTTTCTCCCACTATTTCTCATGGTAGGGTTCGGGCAGGGTTATTTTATTATTATTATTATTATTATTATTATTATTATTATTATTATTATTATTAAGTAGGTAGTTTTTTTTCTAATGTTCTATAGTGGTAAGATTTCATCTTTTAACGGTCTATTAGAGCTGAAATAAAATGCTGGTTGCTCCGTTCACGTGATCGCTTGTTGGAGGCAGTCAATGGGCGTTTTCTGCTATCACGTGGATCTGTTTACGTCTGCAGTCATTTCCGGAGTCAAACGATTGACAGAAATTGTGTCCAATCAGAGGTCGAAAGCAGTCGAGGGGAGCGGAAGTTAGACCCCTGGCATAAACGGAGAACGAAGCTATCGTGAGGGATCAAACTGTAGCGTTTTACGGTTGTGCTCTCTGATGCATCTTTCAAACTAATGAGGTGTATACTGAGATTGCATTCTGTTGTGGGTGCTGCTTTAAACGACGCGTAGCAAAGAGGAGCGATGTCGCTGTCAGCACCTGAATCCCTGGAAAGGAAAAGGCTGCGAGCAGAAATAAAGGTAAACACCCAGATACAGCCTCCGATAGGTCTATGCTAACTCGCGGGGAGGACGCTCTGTTTTGGTCGCTTGCTGAAACAATTTATTTATTTTAATTTAATTTGTGTCAGTGTATGGCTACGTCCAGACTTTATATACGTTTATAACTGCTTGGCATAGTTCCTACGTGTTTTGCTATGAATCGGCGAGTGTGAAAACTGTGTCATCAATTGTTTTGGCTAGTTTAACTTTAACACTTCTTATATTTACTGTTGGTTGTGTGTGTGTGCGCGCGCGCGCGCGTCATTTGCCATTTCACCTTTCATCATGATAAATACACTTGATTTTGCAATATTCTTATAACCTTTCTTAAGGGAATGTGACTGCTGTCACTTGATGTCAAAACATCATTTGACTACTTCCGTTATGAAAGATGGCATCTTGACTTCCCTAATTGAACTTTTTGAACAAAGAGAGTATTATTCTGAAGAACTATGTCTCAAACCTGGATAAATGGCAGTCTGGATTTACAGTCTCATTCATTAAACAACCATGTCAGAAGACATGGTGAATGATCATCTTTGAGGAAGAAATGTGGTGGTGGTGGGGTTTTAAATGACTGACATTGGAGATCACATAAATACTAATTGAATTCAGTCAGAAAACCATTAGCTGCATTCATGTTAATGTGTAATAGTGAAAGTCAGCATTTCCACATGCACAGTGCAAGAAGCCTGAATGTACTGAACTAAACAGCAGTGTAATCTTAAGAAACTCACTTCTCACTGGGGCTACTCTTTAAAAAAAACAGCATAAGAACAGCAACGAAAACAAAACAAATGGTCATAAAAAAGACCCCTGCCAGCTTGGGAGCATAAAGTTTGGACTCTGGAGAAATGAAAAAAAAAAGTCATGTGATCTGATGAGCGTAGATTTACACTGGGTTATGATTTGGGGCTTCTTCAGCGGGTCAAGTGGATGTTTCAATAAAGTAATGTTCTTCAATATGACATTAGCTGACTAGCTGAATACACCAGAGATTTCTTGCCTGAGGCCATGGACATATTTCAAGATCACAGTAGCTGTTTTCCCACTATTGAGTGAAGCCAGGTCAAGGATTAAGCATGCTAATCGTCGCTGGCCTCTATTTGCACACAGAAAAGTCCCTCCTGTTCCCAGTGATCACCTCACTGTGCTGCCTTCTCTGGCAGCCCATAATATTGCATTATGGTTGAAATGTCATACAACTTCTTTTTTTTTTTAATAAGTTGAGATATCTGTTGTGTGTGGATCTTTTGGATTAACCAATGGAAATGTGATTATTTCAAAGTTTGACAGACTGACTTTTTTTAAATAATAATAAAAAAAAAGAAATTCACAGGCATATAATGCCAAAAAAATAAATAAAAAATCAGTTTTGTCACTGCACTGTACTAAAACAGCCTAGATTTGAGTTTTGAGTGCTAATCGGTGGCTTAAACTGGCAGACTCCTGCTCCACACGTGCAAGAGAGCAGTGGTGAACTGTAGACCAGTTAAAAAGACTTAAAAATGATTAAAAACCAGTGTTCATCTGCAAATTCCAGTGGGGAAATGCATAAAATGTTGATATTTGTGTCAGGAATCGGGTGCGTTTGTCCAAAGCGAATCTTGAGCTGAATCAGAAACTGCTCAGTTGTTTTACACGTGAAGAACATCAGTTCGAGGAGGAGCAGAGGGTTCAGCCAACGCCACGACAGGTGAACTGATTGAAAGCACAACGTTTAAGAGCCATGAAGTAAAGACAGGATCAGTTAGTGAGGTCTTTACATGCACAACAGCAAGTAAACACTGAGAAACAATGCATAAGGCAGCTGGACTTTATCTAAAGGGAATCCACTGTATCTGTGACGAATGTTAATGACAGTTGAAAGCAAAACAAGCCTATCATAAACGTAGTTAATAAGAAGAGCCACAGAGCAAAGTGGAGCGATGCTGTATTGTAAAACCCTCCTTCTACCTGTACACCACCTCCAACCCCATTCAGCCCTGCTTCGAAAAGTGAGGCCAGAAATCAGGGGCTGGGCTGGCTTTGTTTGGCTCTGTTAAGCACTGGAAGCGACAATGGGAAAGCAACTGCCTTGGCCCAGCTTCAGTAGGCTCGGCTTTGGCTTGATAGTGGGAAAGCAGCAATTGCCAGGATTCATTAGTGTAACATTGTGAAAGAGTGGTCCAGAGAGCATGAGATATTATTCTCGAACCACAGAGTCCAGACCTTAGCTGCTTTGAGATTTTTTTTTGGAGTGGTGAAGGTTTGATGCAGAAGTCAGATTTACATCATCCACAAAATTTTGGCAAAAAAAAAAAAAAAAAAAGAATACAACTCTGGATGCAAATAAATGTTACTACATAGTATAAATATTATTGAAATAATGCCACAACAAAAGCGTACATTAATGAAAGCTTAAGGTGTCCAACGAAATATTAAAGTGACTATAACACAATTGTACATATGATTTAAAAAAAAAGGTAACAGTAAAACAGTAAAGATTTCCCTCATCAGTATGATTAAAAATGGTTTCCAGATGTTTTCACCAGTTCCAAACATCACTGCTACATTGCTGTCAGTTTAAAGATTTTATGTGTTAGTAAGATCATCTGGTCCCTACTGATCTTAAGTATGAGGTAAATACAGATGATAAACAACACATAGCAAATAATACTGTATCATTATTTGTTTAACAAAAACTATGGGTTCTTACGGAATTAAGAGGTAGTAGTCAGGTGCTGCAAATCCAACACATTTGACTATCAATCTGGGAGTGGTTATAAGGTCACTTTCATACAATTTCGAGTCCATCATTCTATAGAGTGGATGATTATTCACAAGTGGAAATCTGTGGAGTGAGACAGCTGTCAAAAAAATAGTGTGTGTACAAGTTAGCAGGTCCTGGACGGTCCCTCTGCAGTGAGGCCCAGGTTGGATCGTGGCTTTTGCTCTCAGAGGCACCATTGTATACATCCACAGTTGTAAACGGTCTGAATTCAACCGATTTAGGACCATGCAGTTTGAGGATTCGATGTACCATCTGTTCCTCAGATGACTTGTATCCTCGTAATTATAACGAAGAAACCACAACTATAAAATTGCACTTTGTAGTCATTTACAATTCTTAAATAAATTATTTATTTATGGACGACTTTAGATGAATATCAAATGCTAAGTCATGTGCCCACAAATAGCTCTGTCATTCCATAGAAATAATTCAAGGCACATTCCAGTGGATGTCCCAGCAAGTTCATGAGGACAAAACATTTCCTCTCTAAAAATAACTTGATGTCTCTGCTCAGTATTGCAGAATAGTACCTGAAAAAACTACAGAAGATCTCCAAAGGTGAAATTTTTAAATATAATGCAAAACACTGTATTTGCTGAAAACCAGACAAAGCTTTGTAGCATCACTTTCCCATTTTATTTGTCCAGCACAGTGGTGGAAGGGTCTCGCATTGCAGCCATGGGGCCGGGGCACCATGATGTCACTGAATCAACAATGAACGCAACCGTATACCAGAGTGTTGTAAAGTAAAATGTGAGGCCATCTCTCAGGATACAGGATAATTACGTGAAACACACCAGCAAATCGATAACAGAATAGCTGAATGGAAGATAATAAGGATGTTGAAACGGCCTGGTCCAAGTTCAGACCTCAACTTGACTGGCATGCTGTGGAGAGACGTTTAGAGGGCAATAAGTGTCAGCAAACCTCAAAGAATTGAAGAAGAGTTTTAAAGAGGAGCAGACCAAGCATGTCATTTAGAAAATAAGCTTGCCTAAATTTAAAAACCATTAAGGATTGGGTGAATTTGTTACATAACCTCTTAGAATTAAGTGAGTATGAACTTTGTTTTTCCTTACAAATCTATGTGCTTGTTGCCATTTTATTGATGTAAATGTCTGAAGAATGACTGTTGAATTGGTCCAAACTTTCTCCATTGTTATCATTAAAAGTCATTCACTTCACAGCAGAAGATTCTTTGATGATGCAAAAAAAAACCAAAACAAGTATGTTGCCAAAAGTGCAGTGTTTTATTTTCCGTAAGTTAAGAGTAATGAATGAGGCCCTTTGTTGGTTGTTTCTGTGTTTTGAACGATTTCACAATGTTGACGAGCCTGCAGAAAGCAGTATGTGGGTCAGCAGAAGAGTTAAAAAAACAGCAACTTTAATGAGTCCTCATGCCTTGCATGTTCTGGAGGATTATCTGCAGTATTCCCACATGGGCTCAGAGTTATTACTCGGGCGTTGGTTGGGACATCCCAGAAAGACTGGACCAAATGTGGTCCATGTGTGGAAACTGCTGTTGATCATTGACAAACATTTTAAATGTTGGATCCTTTCACATTAGCTCCTAAAACAATGAAGGATGCATTGCTTTGTACCGACAGTATGGATGAATGACACCCAAATAAATGTAACCCTGTCTGTATAACCAGTTTATTGGCGAAACATACCAACAAGGATGGAAAATGACCATCAAATGCAAAAGTTGCTTTGTTGTAACTCATTTTGGCTTCTGGTCAAACTTAGGTCAAAAGCCTAGATAGTAAATGACAGCATAACGGATTAGAGACTCTCAGTCTTAAGTGATATGAACTGGTTGCAGATAAGAACATCTCTTTGGTTTTAGAACCTGGTTGCACTGAGGCTCTCATGTGAAAGTGATAAGGCTATTGATTTAGGAATACACTGATATCATTTTCAGCTTGTTGTCCTGGTGGCCTGTCAGCTCTGTTTGATGATTTTCCCTTGTTAAAGCAATCAAGCATTGCCAGCAAAGAATCTCAAGGCAAAGTTAATACACAGGAAAGAAGACTAAGTTGTGCTTTCCTTCCTGTGTGTGTGCAAGCATGCTCCAATGAGAAGTGTTGTTAATAAGCTTACAATAGGATCTATTTGATCCTATTGATGTAGCTATAATTTGATTTGATTTGTATACTGTGTTCAAGTTTAACTTTTTTTTGAAGCCAGGCTTGATGATGATCTTACAGTGTACAAAATGAGTATCATGCTCTATTGAAGAAATGTAAAAGTGGGTAGACCATAAAGTATTTCTGACAATATTAAATTAGTGTTTCTGCTGGTCTAAAGTGGTCTCATGGATTCCCTTTTTACTTTTTTCCCAACTATAGGAGATGCCCTCTGCTGGCCATTAGAAGTAATACATTTTAAAAAGTGCTGCATTTGCCTTATTTTTTAATCATGTAGGCTACATCATGCTTTAAAAAATGTTATGAATCACAAAATGAATAATGTTCTCATTTGTTTTCCCTTTTTTATATAGGTTTGATGTCAAGGGCCAGTGCATAGGGGTCCACCTACAAGACCTTGTGGTCATTTGTGTGTGTCTTTGTATGAGTGTGTCACTAGGGTTTGGTATTTTAATGAGTGAGTGGTATAATACCTGACGACCGTAACGTGATGCCAAGATGCTGCTGTCCCTGGGAATGCTGATGTTGTCAGCCACACAGATTTACACCATCTTCACTGTTCAGCTCTTTGCCTTCCTCAACCTGTTGCCTGTGGAGGCTGACATCACTGCTGTGAGTAAACCATTACTTGTGTGTGTGTTTGTTACTGTGTATGCATATATGTAGCTCTTATATATTGACATAACTAACAATTTCATTTTTTAAGGGAGTAAAACAGCCACTGAAAGAGTGACAAATGTCCAGTGAAGTGGCCATGTTCTATGTACAGAATTGTGCAGTGGCAAGAAGTAGTATGCAAAATAATGTAGAATTTGCTGATTTTCTTTCTTTCTTTTTTTTTTTTTTTTTTTTGCTTTTGCAATAATTTGCCATAGAATGTGGTCCAGGCTTCATCTCAATCACAATACAGTTTGCGTAAGCTATTGCCACACAAACAAATGTAATTTCCTGTGTCTTCACCCAACATGCCCGTTAAATATTCACAGTGATGGAGGAAAATGTAAGTGAACCGTTGAAATTAAACACTGATCAAACCTACTTCTGCAGCAATGATTCAAGCAAGAGCCTTTGACAGCTCTGGATCAGACATGTGTGACATTCAGGAGTTTGGAACAGCTTTAGCTCAGTAACTTTTGTATGAAGTTAATGAGGTTTGGAGCTGACTGGGGAACTCTAAAGGGTGTATTTTGCTTTTCTAAAGCATGGTTTTTCCTCCACTGTACTTCACAGTATGATGATATTTTGGTGTTGGTGAAGTGTGCCCTTTTTTGCTCCACAGATAATGCTGATTATTCTTGAACAGTTATTATTTATTTATTAATATTTATTTAACCAGTAAGGAAAAACTTAGCTTAGATCAACAGTGGTTACAAAGCAGAGACAACAGCAATATATGCGTAAATATATGTGTAAAATGTTCGTCAGTCGTAGGATCTGCAGTCAGATGTAGATGCATCTAGAATATTTAGAATATGCTGAAAGTATGTGTAATGAGACCATATCCTTGAGGTTCAGCTGGATTTGGCACTGATTCCAAGTGCAAGGAGCAGCATATTTAAATACCACCCCCCCATCTCAGTCCGTTCTTTAGAAACAGTAAAAAGAATCAGGTTTTGTGAGTGAAGACAATAACTTCAAAAAATTGTGGAGGAATGTAATTCTGTAGGTAGAATGGAAGAAGATCAAGAATGGTTTTATGAATACACACCAGTGTCGAAGTCTAGAAGAGGACAAAGGAAACTATTCCACCCGGGCATACAGTTTTTGTTTCATCAGTCCACAAACATTTTTCTTGTCTAACCGGACTCTCAAATGCCTGACTCACAAGTAGATCTAAACCAGAACTACAAACTAATTTATTTAACTGGACTGGACTGCAGAAAATCGCTCCGTACGTCATTTTCCACCCTCACGTTCAGATGTATCTAGAGGTGAAATGAATGAGTCTGCGGTGCTTGGCGCTAATTTCGTAGCTGGCGTTCGCACTTTTCTGAGGTTTTGCCCCTTGGCGACACTTGGAGGTGATGCGGCGAAGTTCCAAACATTAGGAATCATGTTTGAAAGTCTGCCGTCAGTTCAGCGACACGTATATTGCAAATCAAAATTTAAAATCTGGGAACCAAAGCCCTGAATCAGAAATGGATAACTCAGAATCTGGTACGAGAGTGCCACCATCACTGACACAAAAACCGCAACTGAGAAAGGCTGGTTAGAAAGCCTTTAAATAAAAGTGTTGGACTAACATAGATGTAGCACCTTGAGTTTGTCTATTTATGTGACTTACACTGAAGACTCGATTACATTTATGGCAAATGAATGCAGAGAACCACTTAATAACCGAGGCACTCTCATACTTTTTCTTGCTGCTGTCATTGGAGCGTTAACAGAGCTCAGTGGTTGCATGTTGAAACTTATTTGTTTATTTAAAGATGTACCAAAGCTAATCTGATTTTTCGTGTTTCAGTACACATTTGAAAACAAAACTGAAAACTTTGATGATCTCCCGGCACGGTTTGGCTTCCGGCTTCCCAGCGATGGATTAAAGGTGAGTGCCACGAGGTTAGGGGTTGCTTTATGACCTCGACTTTGATAGTTTACGAGCAAACTTTACAGCTCCACTGAACTAAACTTTAACTACACATGCATATAAATAAGACCGAATGGGTGCCATAAGTTCCTGGATTAGTTTTAGTTTTGTTTTGTTTTGTTTTTTTTGTGGAAAAGATGATGTATCAGTAACTAAGCATTTATGCTTTTTTCTTATATCATATCATATCATATCATTCTAATATTAAAGGTTTTATCATAATAATATGCATAGATAATAACAGGAATGAAATTTTAATTTTAGGTATCTTTTAGATGCAGTTTTGGATTGAAAAAAAATTTTTTTTTTACATTTCTAAGATTATAAAAGAAGTGTAAATCAGTCTTTTCAGAAATCTTATCAGATGCAAACATTTTAGCAACCAGTGGAAGACTTAATAGAAGATGCAGGTGATGCAATGTGAAACTTGTGAAAGGTTATTTATAGGGCTGTCAGTCGATTAAATTTTTTAATCACGATTAATCGAAAGATTTTCATAGTAAACTCGTGATTAATCATACATTAATCACATTTTTTTAATGTTCTGTTTATCCATCCTTCCATCCATCCATCATCTATGCCCCTTTTGTCCTATACAGGGTCACAGGGATCTGCTTTATTTTTTTTTTTTGTTTGAAAACCGGAAGTCCACCAATGCTGCCGTACTTTTTGGGCGCTTGATTCATCAGCTTCTTAGTGTATTTTGTCGGGGCTCAGAAGGACATACAGCGCTGTTCCTTAGAGTTTTCGCCACACTCACTGAACTTGGAGGGTTGATGACACTTGTGAAATGTCTGGCATACTTATATCTACAAAATGATACCAATCTGGATAAAATCGGTGCCGTTTTCATGACGCTAATAAAGTTTAAAGAGTAAAAAACAAGCAAATGTCGGATGTGAAACTAACTTTACCGCGCCCTGCGGTGGTAACTTAATTCACAGCGACAATAAATACAAATAACCCTTTTCTTCTCAACAGACCCATCTGGCAGCACCTTACGGCTAAACTTGCGGTTCATAAGACCCTTTTCTGTCGCCATGACTGTAAATACACTTATTGGCCGAGGGTCATATTTACAGAAACGTGTGTGTGTTAATCTCACGTTAAAAAAAATAGCACCATTAAACAGAATGTGTGTTAACTTTGACAGCCCTAGTTATTTGTGAAGTCAAACTTATCAGTGTTTGAATATTTTATCATCAAAGGAGGGACACTCATGAAGAAAGTGTGAACTTGTTCTTAAGATGCACTTGAACCGAGATTCATCAAAGGCTAATCTGGTGTAATGAGATGTTGTTAGACATTGCTGCTGTCTGTTGAGGAATGTAATGGCGTGTGCTGCTGCTGCTGCCGCCGCTGTGAGGTTTCTGTATGCCACCCTGCGCTCTGCAGCCCACACAGAGGTCCATCCACAAACCTCACAGACGGAGGGGATGATTCATGTCTGCTATCTAAGCTGTTCATTGTAGTGTTTCCCATAGCCCAAGAGCTTGTTGTTCTTGTACAAAGGCTTTTCGCACACATGAGCAAGCTGATAATGAAATACTTGATGCCTTGTTTTGTGTTTATGTGAATGTTCGTTTCTGTGTATTTGAAGAGTCGGTTTGTGACTCTGTCGGATTGAATCATCATTACACCATCATGACAGTCCAACATTATATTTTTGAGAGTGTTACTGGATAACAGCTCTGACACAGGGGTATATTTCAAGAATTAAGCTGGATGTGATTCATTGTGTCTTACGTCATGAAGGTTTAAAAGGCTCGAATGTTGAACATAAGGGTTTCTATTTCCCATGTTTGTGCACCTTCTCTGTTGGCCATTTTGAGCTGTCAGATGCGGCAGCAGAGATTATGACGCAGTCATGTTCCTCTGTACATGTGTGCAGGAATTCAAGAATTCCCTTATTTTTTATTGAGATTTTCTTGTTGGGAAATCTGTAATCTCCGTCTCTTCGTCCTCTCAGTTTCCAGTTCACATCAAATTTCTGCGGCCTTCTTATGAACTTGCATAGTTTGTCACCTCTGCTCTCCTTGTTGTTTTCCAGCAGGGGAAGAGTTTGATTATGTGCAGACACACTGCTCAAATTGAAAATCAGCCTCTACATACCAGCTTTGGGGACTGAATGTAATTATGGACTGCTGTTTTTTTTTCTTTTTGTTACTGTATGGTGTTCACTTGGTCTGTTTACTGAGAACTTCTTCAAATTTCTTGGAATTATAAATTGTATTTTAAGAGTGTTGACGATTCCTAAATAAATTTCTAGTGTCACAAGGCAGCACAAGTCTGTCTCCTGAATATTCCCCAAAGGCTTCCCCAAGGGGACTCCGAACAGAGCCGTCCCTGTTTCTAGTTGCACAAGCTAAACTGTTTCTAAACGAAACAAGTACAAGCTTTCATAGGCCCTTCATATGGGACATTTCTTTTTCTATAGAGTCTGTTTTGGATTGATTCTGGAGATTATCAATCATTTATTTTCTCTAAAAATCAAATGGATATAGTAAAAGCATGTAGCTCGCAGGAAGACAAAATTCACAGACAAAACTTTTACAGCACTTGAGGAAAAATGTGTCTTTCACAGCTCGTGATTTAGTGTTATATCAGTACAGACACATCTTCATAACTCAAGGCGGTAACATTTGGCACAGAGGATCATTTTGAGAAGCTATTGTTAAATCAAAGGGATTTTTTTTTTTTTTTTACACATTGAACACTAGGCCAAGAATTGGCACCCAGCATACAATTTTAGCACTTCCCTTTTTGCTGTAAAATTCTTGGTGCTTTACTTGGGTGTCAGACTTGTTTCTATTCCACTTTTCTGTTGCCTCTGGTTTCCACATTTATAGCCTGATTTGTTGGCAGAGTCTGAGAGAAGACTCTTGAATTTCCGTTGGAAAGTCTTTTGTGGTTTGGATTTGTGCAGCAGCAGTTTATGAAGACCGACCAGCCAGCGGCAAAGTTTGTGAAACACACACTACACCCTGAAGATTAATGAAGTCTGGGGTGAAAATAGAGATTTTTTTTTTTCATTTTCTTTTGTGGAAAATTGCAGTCTTATGAATACAAAAAGACCAAATACAGTAATTGATGCTTCTCTACCATCTGATATTGTTGTATGCATCACCAGATTCCTGCTATTAAACCAACCATTTCTTACCCGTTAAGAATGAGGAAGCAGGTTACAGGTTACTGCTCCCATGCTACATCTGTCTCGAGTGTCACATGAGGAGCCAAGGGCACGTCATGGTGAAAATCCACACGTAGTAGCTGATAAATGCATTAAATGGTCTAATTATTAAACATAAAATAAATCTTCAGCAATTTTGAGGCCAAATATAAAGCACCAGTGTGGTGTCAGAAGGTGATCAATGATAGTAAGTTGGCTGTGAGCAGTTGGTGACACAATTTTGACTTTGTGGATGTGATGTTTTTTCCAGCTGCTCCACTTTCAGACCCAAGGAGATGCAGCGTAGATGACGTGAGGATTAAAAACTGCTTGTGATTATGACTGTGAGTGAATGGTTCTGTCTACACTTTTGGCCCTTGGTCTGACTGGATAACCGTCATGTGTTTTTGTGTGACAGCTCGGATGAAAGCGCACATGTTCTTTATTAAAGGTATTATTTTAAGGTCTTGATATGTGCAGATACGCGTTTGGGCCACTATACCACTTCGTTCAGTTTATTTCTACAATGCCAGTTCACGACAAAAGTCATCTTTGGGAGCTTCACTGCCGATTATGCTCCCACACAGAATAATCTTCCTTGGCTAATAAAGCGTCCAGTACTCAGTCTTAGTTACAAAAACAAGCAACAAGCGATAAAGTGATGAATAGGATGTAGAAAATGGTAAATAACTGTAAGTAATTTAACATTGATTTCTACTTTTAAATCCAGCTTTCTTTTTCGCTCGGCCTTTTTTTCCTGAGCCAACTCCTTCCAGCCAGTTCTCTGCACGCACACCCACGGTGTGCATATTTATTTTGTCAAAAGGAAATGGATGAAATCTTACTTATGGAAAGGAGCTGTCACAGTTTTGTCAAAGAGATGAATCATGGATACACTTCCGCACCTGCATGCATCATTAGTTTTGTGCCTGGTTCTAGTAAATGCACCGTAATAAATGAATCATAGCGGATTCCTGCCAGTGTCCACTTGACTTGAGGGAAGCTTTATACTCAGATATTTGTCTCAAGAAACTGATCTACCTTAAACTATCCCAGTTTTAGAGGATGAGGGACTTCTTTGTCTGAATTCATGTTTCTGACTCTCATCAGATAGTCACATCAGCTTCATGCTGTTGAGCCTGTATGGGCGTGAGAGGTGTTATACTGTACTTGCTAGTGTTCTGTGTTTCCTACTTTTAAACCTTATTGCAACAGTTTAATTAACTCCCTCCATGAGTCAGGATGAGAAAAACAAACGAACAATAAAAAAAATGTCTGATGCAATTTCCTATAATGTTTGCAACATGCTTGACCTCCACCACCTTTCACCAGGCTTTCAGCAGAAGAAAATAATGGCTTAATTCTTCCGCCGGTTCAAATATTTGTATTTCGTCTAGGTCAAAATCCAAGTAGATCCCTTCACAGAGCATATAAAACCTCATGCACAATAACAATAAATTCATAATAGAGAGTGTATAGCAATTTGGGAGCATGGACAACTCAATGTTGAGGTTTACTGGAAACCTGCGCAAACATACCAGGACCGCCCCTTTCTCCCACCACCCACTGAAACATAAGCTGGAGGAATCTCCGGAGAATGTCTCTACTGAGGCATCAAGGAATCATCCAGCAGAGAGGATAAGAAGCGCAGGTGCAACAATATTGTCATTTCATATGTGGCCACAGTGCCTGTGAAATGAAGGATTTTTCCTCCAAACTCAACATCCCCAACAGCCAGCTGACTCAGACAAAACATGGTTCGCCATTCAGATAACACACTCAAACACAAACAGAGCACATTCTGTCCCGTGCAGTAAAGAAAACGGACAGAGCTTTATGTAAAAAGAGATGAAACTCCACAAGTGTTTGGCTCAACATCAGACAGCCGGCTCGTCGGGTCTAGACTCAGTAAGTCCTGTTACGGTTCACCCATACGGGTTCACAGCCATTAATGCTCAACTTTTTCAGGCAAGCAGCAACTCAAGGTGCTTTATAGCAGCGGTCCCAAAATTTTTGCGCCATGGACCGCTTTAATGTCGGGCAATAATTTTACGGACTGGTCTGTAAAATGTGCCACAGATAAATACAACAAAATAAAATGATCAACCGACATAAAAACTGCGGTATTTTCTATATATTATAATAAACGTAAATCCGCTGTGTATTTATTAGAAGCATCCTTGTAACATCACCCAAACAACAGAACATCGGTAACATCCTCTACGCACAAAGACACTTTCTGAAGACGTTTGTTTTTTACTCGTTTTGCCAGCTTGGGGGTTTAAACGTATCACGTGACCGAGACACGGGTCTGGAAGTCTTGTCATGTGTCATAGATGGATGTAATGGAGAGAATTTGGTCACTTTTCAAAATATCACATAATTTAGACTCGGATAATGAATCAAATGGTAACAATGGAAGTTATTTATTTTTTTCTCTGCGGCCTGGTACTAAATGACCCACGGACTGGTACCGGGGGTTGGGGACCTCTGCTTTACAGAATAAAAACTTAGAATAACAATATATACAAACTAGAAACGCACTCGGAGAGCGCAGACCTCTGCCAAGCGCAACAATTATTATAAATAAAATTTGAAAGTGATCCAGAATCCAGGATTTCTTCCAGATCACACCCAAAATGAAATAAATTCTTCCCTTTTCACATTTCCGACAACTCCTGAAAATTTCATCAAAATCTATCCATAACTTTTTGAGTTATCTTGAACACAGATAAACAGACAGACAGACAAACAGATAAACGCCGGCAGAAACATAACCTCCTTGGCGGAGGTAAAATACATGTTAAAACAGTATAAAACATGAATTACAATACAACACAATGATGGATGTTTATAAATACAGTTTAAAACAATACATGTAAAAAAATTGGACAGTAATTTAATTTCAATAAATTCACCAGGAGCATGAATAAATAGCAGGAAAAATAACACTAGCTGATCCCCAAGAATCTGCAGAAGAACTGGGACGGTTCAGGTGACCTGACACGAAAAAATAAGCCTAATTCAATAGGTAAGTTTTATATGTGTCTTCTCCTTCTGCCAGTTCCTGCTGAGGGTCTTTCAGGTAACTTTTCTGGCTTTCTTTACTCAGACTTTGACCGAAAAGCGAAACACTTTTTCCTTCCACTTGTACCCACATCTTTCCACATGCGTAACGGGGTAAGCAACAGTAAGGAGGTCAGGGATCACTGTCACGGCATTGTGGTATGTGGTAAATATTATTTAGACTTCACGGATGTTGTAAAAAAAATTACTGTAAAGGCCAAATAATGTGCAGTGTATCTGTGTGTGAAAGGAACCTCGGTGGCTTCACCTGCTTCCTGTTGTGGTCTAACCCGAACCCTGGGACCTGCAGGGCATCTGACCATCAGCAAATCTGGGTCTGGAGGCTTTAATCTCCTTATAGCAAGCCTCAGTCAGGCTTCAGTGAGATATTAATTTTATATTCTATCTCAAATCCCAGCAAGGCTGCAAACAAGCTCTATAGCGAGAGTTGCCCTGATAGGATTATGTGTAATCACTATGCAGTGATTTCTAAGAAATCCCCCCTGAATTTCTCCTCCTTTCAACTGTTGCAACAACAGAAAACTCCTCTGTCATGGTGTTGGAGATTCATTAATGCATTGTAAACTGGACCAGGACGTTTGCTGCTGAAGTCAGATTGCCGTAAACCTTTTTAAATGACACATTTGGGAATGCAGGAAAAGTCGGAAAGTCTTTTTTTTACCCTTTATGGTTCCCGTATGTTTCTCTGCAGCGTTTGACTGACAATTGATTCTTGGTGCAGTTACTCCAGGCCTGTTGACGCATGTTCAACTCAGCTCAATCTTGATTTTAAGCAACCTGGACTTGGTGTCGGAGTCAGCATAGTAAAATTGAGACAAACTTCGATCCTGCTGTAGTTACTCCAAAGGTCTGTCTCAGTCGAAGCAGCTGTTTTGTAATATGAAAATCCAGGTGGCCGGTGTGCAGCTGAGCCTTTACGGAAAATAGTTCGCTTTTAACAGCTGACAGTCAGAATAACATCCTTACACTTGAGGCAAAAGGTTAGCTTTTCCAGCAGTATTAGGCACTTTTCATGAATTTGTAAAACAAAATGTTTTAGTAATAAGTCTGTCCTCTTCTCTCTGACACTCACCACTGTTTGATTATACATGAATACTTATGAACTTGAATGGGAACATAAGTTATTTAATGCAATTATTATTATTGTTATTATCAAGTTTTTTTGATTCACCAAGTGCTGTGGTGGTGCATACATTTTCCTAAGAGGTGTCTTTTTAAAGGAAAGGAACATATTGTACTCTCAGCAGTCATATGGTTATAAATTCATCCTGACACAGACATCAGGCTTTAAAATTCCCCAAAATATTTCACCTCAGAAAAATTAAAATGCATTTTGTTCCAGAGAGAATCTGCTACTAGGATCGCTTGGGAGTCTAGACGAGCAGATGATTTGTATTTTATGGGCTGTTTTGTGTGTGTGTGTGTGTGTGTGTGTGAGAGAGAGAGAAGGAGAGAGATATTGTGCAAGAAAATGAAAAATCTCCTCAGTCCGTTTCCCGGATACCGCTGCCTTCCACAGTTATTTCCTGTCTCTCAGCTTATTCTGGTCTCTGCATCCTGCAGTACTGGCACACGGTTGTTTTTTTTCTCCCTGATTCTTTGTCATGTCTCTTCTCGAGCCAACAGAGGGCACTGTTGTTACTGGTTTCGACCTCAGGGGGAGGAATGTGAGGCAGTGGCACAGTGATGTCATCGAGCAGCGGGGAGGGGCTGCAACGGTGGCACCCAGAGGTGACGGTGGCCTGGGCAGTGTGTGATTCCTCACGTTCATTCTCTCCGATATGAGATTTGTGGATTCCCCCAATCCCAGAGTTTGACTGTTGTGTTAAGTCTGTCTTGTGCTGAACTACAGACGGTGTATTTAGGAAGCAGTTTTCATCTCCCTGCCGTATGACTGTTTTTTCTTTTTTTTTTTTCCTTCCTCAAATGTGATGTGTCACAGTGGTCATTTTTCCATATGCAGTTAAACCGCGGTTTGGCGTCATGACAATGTGGCAACCAGACAGATGTGCTTGCAGGAAGTCTGTTTGCTGCGAGCTGACACCAGCCTTATGTATGTGAGAGAAAGCGCTGACTCTTCAATATATTGGGCTGGGTTTGAAAGCGATGGCTTTGTAAGAGACAGGGGTCGACGGAGATGAAAGTGGCAGCAAATTCCCTGAATCCCACAGCAATCCACACTTCCTGTCTTTTACCCTTGCTCACACATACACACTGGTGTTAGTTACACTCACATAAGAATAGCAAAGGCTTTGAAATGTCTATAACAACAGGTCACACCCTCTTCGTGTCTTATTTCCTACTTTTTTTCTTTTTGGGCCAAGTCTTTTGCTTTGCTCACTTTTCTATTTCTGCCACTCTTCATTCATTTCACGTCTGTCGTCTTTTGTCAGTAGTTCTCTCATTCTTCGTTTCAAAATGCGTGCCTGATGCTGCTTCTGCTCATATTCTTGATGCCTTTATCAGTCTGTAAGCAAGCTCCTCTCTTTTCTCCTCACCATCTCCTCATCAGTCACTTCAAAGCGTTTGCTCGAAATAGCAGGAAGCTGCATAGAGGGGAAAACTGGGAAATGCCAGGCTTAGTTTTTCAGGGAAACTGACAACAATTGAACACCTGAATAAAAATATTGCTGTATTATAAATCATGTAACATGGATGTTTTATCTTATCTTGTCCTGTCGACGTTATTATACTGAAACAATTATCCTCAATTTCATGAAATGAGAGGAAAAGGTTGATCGTGAGCTAAGAAAAGTGTAAATATGGCTCTGGCTGCTCTATATGAGTGTTCCTCTAGCTTTATTGTTAATATGTGTGTGATTTTATCCCCACAGGGCTTTCTGATTGGTGCCCGACCAGAAAATGCGTGCGAGCCCATCGAACCTCCCCCCAGGGACAACCTGACGGGTGCCTACATCGTCCTCATCAAACGATTTGACTGCAACTTTGACATCAAGGTACCGTGTTAAAAACTGGTGGGTTTGTGTGTGCAGAGAGAGAGAAGTTATTCTGTCTAAACAGTGAAAGTGACTGAGTGAACGTATGTGCAGCATTAATTTTGGAGTTGTTAACCAACAGACTTTCAGTGCTTGTTGAATGCAAGTGTGATGTTTTTTATTATTATTATTATTATTTGAAAGTGTATGGAGATTAAGTGCAACAGTAGGCGATCATTGAGGACAGTTTTTAATTGAATCCGCTGTGAATTTATAAGGACAAGCTGTCAAAACTAAAACAATATTTGCAAAAAACTGTACATTGTGTGTTGATTCACAGCATTTATGTGAGGCTTTATTGAGACTTTGAAATCCACGTTTATGGGAAGGAAAACAGGAAGGGGCCATTTCCCTAAATACAATTTCCTGTTTGATCATCCAGCCCGTTCTGATGCTTTACTGCCTTTCCTCCAGTTTCTTTTCCTTCTCCTTTATAATGCAGCATTCTCTGAGTTAGAAATTGTAAGGAGAAGCATCAGGCCAGGAGCAGTGCAGAGACTGAGATGAAGGCAACTTGTGTGTGTGCTTGTTTGTGGAGGATACCACTCTGGAAGGAAGAGGTACTATAGAGGTGGACAAAAGAAATGCAGCATTGGAAAGTAACAAAAAGTCACAGCCAGACACTTGCGTTGATTATAAATCAACCTAGGACTTGTTTTTTTTTTTGTGTGTGTGTAGTTAATGGCAGAGGGACCACAGACAAGAAGCATGATTGAGTCTGCGCTTGATCTTGAATGCCGATGTTGAATCTTTGGGCATAAGGAGGACAAAGACCTGCCATGATTTTTGGCCATCTTTGGCTGAGTTCCAATTCCTTTCTTAACCCTCAATCTCAACCCTCGCCCTTAACCCACAATTTTTGGCCCTTAATCATAACCCTCGAAAGTAAGTGTATGGGTTATCTTGTGACTTAGAAATGGGACACCCCCTTGAGTGCAGTTATGTCTTCAGACTGAAATGTATCAGAGCCTGTGTTGTCTCTGTATTCCCTGAAATGACACAGGGATAACATTGAAAAGAGCACTGTATGTTCTCTAAATAATATTAGCAAATAACACAATAGAGGATACATTATTCAGTCCTCAGTCGCTACACAACAAGGTATACAAGTAACGTGAAGCCGGCCGGGGACCGCCTGCCGTGCCATACGTCCCTCAAACTTGTTCCTCAATTTGACTTTCTTAGAATCGAGACAGCACTTACACTTAGCGGAAGTGCACATTTTTGAGATTGAGGGTTAAGGGAGGAATTGGAAATTCGCCCTTTGTCTGCTGTTCATAAATATACAGTGCCTTGCAAAAGTATTTGGCCCCATTGAACTTTTCAACCTTTTGCCACATTTCAGGCTTCAAACATACAGATATAAAATTGTAATTTTTTTGTCAAGAATCAACAACAAGTGGGACACAATCGTGAAGTGGAACTAAAGTTATTGGATATTTTAAACTTTTTTAACAAATAAAAAACTGAAAAGTGGGGCATGCAATATTATTCGGCCCCCTTGTGTTAATACTTCGTAGCACCACCTTTTGCTGCAATTACAGCTGCCAGTCTCTTGGGGTTTGTCTCTGTCAGTTTTGCACATTGAGAGACTGAAATTCTTGCCCATTATTCCTGTAAAACAGCTGGACTTGGAGCTCAGTGAGGTTGGATGGAGAGCGTTTGTGAACAGCAGTCTTCAGCTCTTTCCACAGATTCTCGGATTGGATTCAGGTCTGGACTTCGACTTGGCCGTTCTAACACCTGGATATGTTTATTTGTGAACCGTTCCATTGTAGATTTGGCTTTATGTTTTGGATCATTGTCTTGTTGGAAGATAAATCTCCGTCCCAGTCTCAGGTCTTCTGCAGACTCCAACAGGTTTTCTTCCAGAATGCTCCTGTATTTGGATCCATCCATCTTCTCATCAATGTTAACCAT
This sequence comes from Hirundichthys speculiger, assembly GCA_018398805.1. Lineage (NCBI taxonomy): Eukaryota > Metazoa > Chordata > Actinopteri > Beloniformes > Exocoetidae > Hirundichthys > Hirundichthys speculiger. Next base: position 2,703,393 of record JAGFBZ010000381.1, on the reverse strand, counting down.
CTTCCCTGTCCCTGCTGAAGAAAAGCAGGCCCAAACCATGATGCTGCCACCACCATGTTTGACAGTGGGGATGGTGTGTTCAGGGTGATGAACTGTGTTGCTTTTACACCAAACATATCGTTTTGCATTGTGGCCAAAAAGATTTTGGTTTCATCTGACCAGAGCTACCTTCTTCCACATGTTTGGTGTGTCTCCCAGGTGGCTTGTGGCAAACTTTAAACGAGACTTTTTATGGATATCTTTGAGAAATGGCTTTCTTCTTGCCACTTCCATAAAAGCCAGATTTGTTCAGTGTACGACTGATTGTTGTCCTCTGGACAGACTCTCCCACCTCAGCTGTAGATCTCTGCAGTTCATCCAGAGTGATCATGGGCCTCTTGGCTGCATCTTTGATCAGTCTTCTCCATGTTCCAGATGAAAGTTTAGAGGGACGGCCGGGTCTTGGTAGATTTGCGGTGGTCTGATACTCCTTCCATTTCAGTATTATTGCTTGCTCAGTGCTCCTTGAGATGTTTAAACCTTGGGAAATCTTTTTGTATCCACATTCGGCTTTAAACCTCTCCACAACAGTATCTGGGACCTGCCTGGTGTGTTCCTTGGTCTTCATGATGCTCTCTGAGCTTTAAACAGAACCCTGAGACTATCACAGAGCAGCTGCATTTATACGGAGACTTGATTACACACAGGTGGATTCTATGATCATCAGTCATTTAGGACAACATTGGATCATTCAGAGATCCTCACTGAACTTCTGGAGTCAGTTTGCTGCACTGAAACTAAAGGAATAAATTGCACGCATCACTTTTCAGTTTTTTATTTGTTAAAAAAGTTTGAAATATTCAATAAATTTTGTTCCACTTTGTGGTTGTGTCCCACTTGTTGTTGATTCTTAGCAAAAAAAATTGAAGTTTTATATCTGTATGTTTGAAGCCTGAAATGTGGCCAAAAGGTTGAAAAGTTCAAGAGGGCCGAATTCTTTCCCAAGGCACTGTATATATATATATATATTTTTTTTTTTTTTGTGCATTAACATTATATATATCATATCATTCAACCGAAGCCGTCAGTGCGGCATGTGTGTTCATTTTTGCAGTGACGTCGAGCACAAGAGCTGTGAGGACAACAACTCTTAGCTTTGTCCTCCAGGTCCTGGGAGACACCAGTAACTTCTTGCCCACATGTTTAGAGCAAAGCCCTACATTTCTGGACATGAACATTTTTAATATAAGGTTGAATTAAATGTAGTCTGTTAGAGGGATGGGCTGGGGGTGTGTTGTTGCAAAATGATGCACAAAGCACTTGAATGCATTCTAGCCCAGACAATTACTTTTTATTTTAGTTCTTTATTTGATTTTTTATGGTCTTTCCTCACATTTCTACAGAAGGACTTAACCCAGAATGAAAAGTGTTTAAAATCCTCAGCTTGCATGTCTTTGGCCAACATTGGCATGCTCACACAGAGCTCTCAACCATCTCAAACGCCTCTCTTACTCATCTTCTTCTCCACATCTGTGTAGAAAATACTCCTAATGCAACTCAGTGCATGACAGTTCTGTGGAAAGATTCGTAGACCTGCTGATGACTCATTGGGTGCGTGTGATGTATTGCACGTGTTTATTTGCATGTAGAGCAGAGAAATCAGACGCACTTACAAATGGTCACTCGAGCCACATGTGGCATCGCGTTTAATCCAAGGCCGTCTAAGATCAGGTGACTGAAGAGTCATTATTCTTTTCTGCGTAAAAGAGAAGAATGGCTGGGCGCACTGAGAGGTAGACAGACAGGGATTAGATCACACATTAGCAAAATGTGGCGCAGGGGCCTGATGCGCCCCTCCTTAAATAATAAAAACCAAACAATACAAAAAATGATAAATACATTTTTGGGCTATTAAACACTTTATGCTGCCACTTGTCATATGGCAGCATGAAGTGAACATTTTCTACATTCATATTGGACTAAAAAGTTTCTTTGCCGGAGACTGATCACGAATGCAACAGTTCACTAATACAGAGTCATATTTTTCTTTACTAAATGTCAATCTTTATTTCTAGTATTTTAGCGTTTTTCAGCGTTGAAAATTCCTTCCAGCTTAATCTGCTTTCTGTACTTTTTACAAAGCAGCTGAGCATCTGTAAATGAGCAAGAAGAGTGAACCAAAAACTTTTGTGTAAGCTTGGACAAACAAAGAAAGCGTTTGTAGAGGAAACTTTGAAAACTGGAATGATAGAGGTGGCTGGAAACTGTATCCATATTTTAGTTAAATTATCTGATGTGAGATTTGACTATTTTGAGTATGAAAATTCCCCCTCCCCCTTTATGGGTTCAGACAGTAACAACAGGGATGAGTAATGAGAAAAGCAGGCAGCCTTTTTGAATAGTCTTTGTTTCTTTTTGTATTTTTCTTTCCTCTCCTGCCCTCCTTTCCCCTCCCTTCTTCTTCCCGGTCCTTCCTGGGCTCATTCAATCTCGTGTTTCCTGTTTTTCAGTCCGTTTTATTTGCTGCCTTGCTCTTGGTTTGTCATTCTCTCATTTTTTTTTTTTTGGTCTTTTTTTTTTCCACTGTAACTGTGGAGCAGCCATATAGCCTTATAAGGTCTTACTGCATCACACACACAGAAACATGTTGACTAAGTAGGCAGTGATGTGTTTCCTGGGTTGGAGTGTAACCAGACCCTACATTGCTGTGTGTCAGACAGACAGACACACGCACACTGTACACACATTATACACACATTTCTGGCCTGGCTCAGATTTGCTATTTAACCTCGAACAAGCCTTAAAGGAGCAGCTTTGACATTTTAAAGTTCACTCCCAACTTCAGTTTCTGGACTGTGAAGAGTGGCATTTTTACAGTATGCTGTTCTACATTTCTGCTGACTCGAGCACCTGATTTACTTTTAAAGCATGTTTTCTTTTTACACTAACCGCATTCATTTTTCTGGCTTGATATCACATAAAAATGCAGAACATCCCAAGAATGTTGAGCATTTTTTTTCCTTCATCACAAGATAGACATACCGTGATCCCTCGCCAATTTACGCTTTAAGTTCCACGGTTTTAGTTTTTTGCAGATTTTTTTCAGAAATATTTAATATAAAAAAAAAAAAATCAAGAAAAAATTGCGGAAACATCACAGGATGTTGTGAGCGTTCTCTTGCAGCAAAGAAATGTTGTGAGCCAGCCTGGCCCCTTTAAGAAGGTGGCCTTATGGGTAATGTAGTGTGTGTCTTGCGACGGCAGAATGAAAATGAGGTTAGATGAAAGAGCGGTTTCTTTACTATGGTTCAGAGACCAGAGGATGTGAAGGTCACAGAAAGACCACAGTTGAGCCTTTGTCTTGTTTTGCTGCAGTGCCTCGCTACTTTTTTGCGGTTTTTAAACATATTTTAAACACATTATTTAGGCTCTGGGGACTCCGGATCCAGTTTGCGGATTTTTATTCTTGCAGGGGGGGCGCCGGTCCCCATTAATCGCAAAAAATAATGGATCACTGTATCCATTTGTTGTTGTCCTTGACTCTGTTTCTGTTTTGGAACTGCTCAATGGTTTGTCGCTCCCACAAACAATTAGGGTTACCAGGTCACCTGGTGAGCAGAAACGACTGATTTTCAGCCATGATGGACAAATCAGTCCCTCAGAAATTGCACTTACTTTTCCTGGTCCAGTAAATGCCTTATTTCCTTAATAAATTCATGCTGGCATTGGGTACATGGAATATTAAAAAGAAGTTAAGATGTCTTTGCTTTTATAATATTAGAGAAAGTCCTTCCTTCTTGCAGTCTGCCTTTGTTGTTAACACCCCAGTGCATTCTGGGTTGTAGTGATTGTTGAGCGTCAGCTTGAACTTGAGCAAAGACTGAAAGCATTGCTGGAAATTTACACCAACGTAGAGAAGGAGAGAGGTAGGAAGAGAGGTAGGAATGATATCAAGGAGCAAAATCTATGGTTTGTGTGACAGGTGCCTGTCACTGCTCGCAGAACAATTCAAACTACAACTATAATATTACACTTTGAATGCAGGCTGCAGCACAGCGTATTGATCACAACAAACATGGCGGCGTGGAACTTCATTAAAGTTTCAGACGAAGATAGTTTGGTGGTTATTTACGACGAATCCTCTGAGCGAATTCTATGAGGAGGGAAGCACAAGCATAAGCTTTAATACATAAAACCCGATCGGCCACCTACAACATAACAATCGCTGCCATGGAGTTTTGAAATCGCGCTAATATGAGCTAACGGAAGCTAATGCTAACGTGCGCAAGCCAGCTGCAGTCTCTCCTCCCTTCCCTTCCCTCTCCCTCATTCCTCTCATCTAAAGCTTCCATGAGATTAAAAAATAAAAAACAAAAACTACTGGACCTCATTTACTTTAATTAAAGGTATTAATTTAAATGGAACCACAAGCCAAAATCCTTTAAATGTTCATCTTTTTCAGTTTGCAATTTTGATGCATGTATTTCCATCAGTTCAAGGAGCCTTTATTTTTTTCATATCAGTCAGTAATGCACCTTATTTAAATTAATGTGAGATATCCAATACGAAAATGTTTTAGAGGCTTGCCAATAGTTTTTCAATGGAAAAAATAAATACCTTTTCATTTAAAAAGTCAAAACTATTTTTGATTTTGTTCATAGTATTGATGTAATGATATGTGTATGTGTGTGTGTTATCGGTATCGCTATCGGTCTTTAGGAGCTGAAAGTTATCGGTTATCGGTATCGGTTTTAAAAAACAGTTACCGTGTGTCCCTACTTTTTCTCTGGGTGATCTCAGTTTATTTCCAGTTAATCCAAAAAACATATATTTTAGGCTTATTGGTGATTCTGAATTACTCACTGGAGTGAGTGTGTGTGGTTGTTCATATGTATTTGTGACCCTGCAATGAACTGGCGGTGTGTTCAGGGTGTACCCCTGCCTTTCACCCAAACAGAGCTGTTATAGGCTCCAACAGACCCCGCCCCACCCTGAATAGGTATAGAAGATAGGTTGGTCGCTAGATGAGGGATGGGCGGCAGCAGAGCTGGGTTAATGCACTGGTTAAAGTTTATAACCATTTGTTTTATCTCAAAGATTGTGATGTGAGAAATGAGGCCACGTTTATTACCTACTTATTAGAAGTAATATGTGACAGTGGTTTTGAAACATTACCCCGGCAGATGTCTCCCTCATTCCCAGTGTGTGATTGGTTCAGCCCCTCAGCCCCTCCCTTAATGATTGCTCATATCTTCAGACATCACATCAACTAACAAATGCAGTTTAATGGCTCCTTTGCTCTCGGACACTCACTCACGTACGCCTCCTTATCTTTCACCCGCTGCAATCTTTGTTCCTCCATCACTCACTTTTCTCTTTCCTCTTATCTTGTCTGTTTCTTTTTCATTCATGCAGGCCATCTCATGCACACACACATACTATGTGGTTGTCTACCTTGCATTCCTCCTTCCTCCTTGAGTCAGTGACTCCCCACAAACACTCCCTCCCTTCCTCTCTCCATCCCTTCCTCCCTCCCTCTTAGCTGGGTTCTGTTCTCTGCAGAAGCTGCAGGGAAACAAAGGAATAATAGATTCCATCTTGACTGAGAAGAGTCACTTGTCTGTCTGTGTGTGCGCAGCCGCACGCGTGTGTATAGTGCAGGGATGTCACTCCAAACACGCCAGCTGTGCTGTTACATTTCTCTCCGTCTCTTTCTGTCCTCCTGCAGCTACTGCTTTTGGCCATTAACATCCACTGAGCAACAGCTTAGAGTTTTAACAAATCCGTGGCAGGAATTTTTAATAAAACCCATTCACCCCTTTTTAAATCTTCCTTGAAGTGTTACCGTGTCCCCATTTGGAGCATAAATGTGTGTTAGAGGGAAGAGGAGTATTTGTGTATGTACGTGCGTTGTGATGAGACGTAACGGAGAGGTGGTCGAATGTCAAGGGGAAGGGGTGAAGAGGATCAAGTGATGGGATGTTAATAAGCATACTCGCGCTGGATGTGCGTTTGTGAGAGAGAAACGGAGGGAGGGAAGCATTCCTTCTTTGGCTGTTCCTTTTTGAAAATCTCCAGAGAGCCAGGGTTTGTACTTCCTGTGTACTGGGTTTCTTTGAGGTGGTAGGGGAGCATCTCATTGGTGACCTTTCTGGCATTTTTTTAGGGGGGGTTCAACAGGAAACTCTAGATCCTTTTCTTCCCCTTCCTGTCCAGTAACAAGCCTTGTGCCTCCCTTCCTTTTTTCTTTTTTGAAGGATTATCTGCAGATTGTGGATTCACCCCCTTTCTTCACTTCACAAAAACACACACAGACTCCAGGTCTCCAGTACACACTGACACATATCTTGTCATTTAACATGTGCTTTTTTTTTTTTTTATTTGACCAAGCCTTTCTTTTCCCCTGTCCTCCTCCGTCTTCCTGTGCCCTCTGTCATTGCTTTTGTTTTTCTCATTGGTCTCCTTCACCTTTTCTTTACAATACTTCCTGTGGATGTGAGAAGAGTTGGGTTAAAATTGCTTAAAATACTTTTCTCTCCCCCCCACCCTCCATATTGTTTGCAAAAAAGTGATGTAAAAGCACCAACCAGATGGTAAAGCTTTTTGTCTGGTGGGAATTTCCCAGTCAGAGACCTCTGCACATACTGTGATTCAATCTAATCACAGCTTTGACGGGGCAAAGCAGATAGAGGATCAGTTTAGAGCAAAAACATTTTGTCCTGTCAGGAAACTGCAAAGGTGACAGAGATTAGACATTGAACTCCAAACAATACTTTCATTCAAGAACATTTATTATAAGGGCTTACTGTGACCCTGCCCACTGTGATAATGGCAAAAGTTTGATGGGTTGAAGGTCATTACATTTATGGAGCATGCTGATGGTACAATCATGTTTTGTTTGTTTGTTTGTTTGTTTTTTCCAGTTGTAATTGGGCCTGAGGAGCTGATGACTATTGATGTACTGTGTTTATTCTAGAGAAAAATGTAATAGACAACAATTCTAAGCACACCAGTCATTATACCAAAGAGTGATTTCAGAAGAATTTAATGGCTGAGTCAACGTCCTCTCTTGAATTCCATCTAAATGTTGTGGACGGACCTTGAGGTAAGGAGCCAGTGTGTGTGTGAGGAAACCCACCAACACCCCCAGAGCTGGCTTTACTTGGCTTGTTTTACTCACACTGTATTCTCAACGAGAACAATCATCTCAGTGCTTCACATGATCCTCTGAAAGCCACATTTCAGCAGTCATCAATATTTGTTTATTATTATTAATAACATTTCTAAAAGATCCCCTTGACCAGTGTTGGCTCCCACAGACCACTGGCATACTCCTAATCTCACTGAAGTAATTACCTGCATGAGAGACACCTGTTCCAAATTGTCACCTGTATAAAAAGCCATCTGCCCACAGACTCAGTAATACTCCACCATCTCCACCATGGGCAAGACTAAAGAGCTGTCAAAAGATGTCAGGGACAAAGTTGTTGAACTCCACAAGGCTGGAATGGGCTACAAAACCATAAGTAAGAAGCTGAATGAGAAGGTGACAACTGTTGGTACAATTATTCAGAAGTGGAAGAAGTACAACATGACTGTTAATCGACCTAGGCTGGGGGCTCCATGGAAGATATCACCTTGTGGGGTCTCAATGATCATGAGAAAGGTTAGAGATCAGCCGAGAACTACACGGGAGGAGCTGGTTAATGATCTCAAGGCAGCTGGGACCACAGTCACCAAGAAAACTATTGGTAATACACTGAGACGCAATGGTTTAAAATCCTGCAGTGGTCCAAGGTCCCTCTGCTCCAGAAGGCTCACGTCCAGGCCCGACTCAGGTTTGCCAACGAACATATTAATGACTCAGAAAGAGATGGGAAGAAGGTGTTGTGGTCAGATGAGACCAAAATTTAGCTCTTTGGCCTCAACTCGACGTGTTTGGAGGAAGAGAAGTGCTGAATATGACCCCAAAAACACCATCCCTACTGTCAAGCATGGCGGTGGAAGCCTTATGCTTTGGGGGTGTTTCTCCTCTAAGGGGACAGGTCGACTTCACCGCATCGATGGGAAGATGAATGAGGCCATGCACCACAAAATCTTGGGTGACAACCTCCTTGCCTCCGCAAGGACATTGAAAATGGGTCGTGGATGGGTCTTCCAGCATGACAATGACCCAAAACATACAGCCAAGGAAACAAAGGAGTGTCTCCATAAGAAGCACGTCAAGGTCATGGAATGGCCTAGCCAGTCTCCTGACCTTAATCCTATTGAAAATCTATGGAGAGAGCTGAAGCTTTGAGTTTCCAAGCACAAGCCTCAAAACCTTCAGGATTTGAAGATGATCTGCAGAGAGGAGTGGACGAAAATGACTCTGATGTGTTTGCAAACCTAGTAAGCAACTACAAGAAACGTCTGACAGCTGTGCTTGCCAACAAGGGTTTTGCCACCAAGTATTAGATCATGTTTTGCTAGGGGATCAAATACTTATTTCCACTCAATGACCTGCAAATTAATTTTTATTTTTCATTTCATGTAATTTTCTCATTTTCTTTTCCAATATTCTTTCTATAACTGTTAAAATAAAGCTGCCATAAAAATCTGAGACTGTTCATTTATTTCTTAGTATGACAACTGCCAAAATCAGCAGGGGATCAAATACTTATTTCCTCCACTGTGTGTGTGTATATATATATATAATAAATAATAATAAATAATATATATATATATATATATATATATATCTATATATATATATATATATATATATATATATATATATATATATAAAATGCACGTGGACTTACTTCCAGTGCATGTGCTTCTTTTTATTGTTTAGAACGGAGAAAACTCAAAATACTCAACACAAAGAATCCATGGGACTGGTTTTACCGGTCAAGACACTGAGACCATATTGTTAACCAGCTAAATGTAAACACATGGTGTTTATGAAGTCTGACGTTTTCCAGGTTGTTTTTTTTTTCCTGTTGTGCCCAAGTGAAGGCAAAGCAGGACCTTCGATAGCTGATCCATCCTGTTGAAGTGTTGCTGCAGAACTGAATGAAAGGAAGTGTTAGAAAGATGAGGTTTATAGTACCTGTGATTACTTTGAGGTGTGGTGCTGCAAGACTGGTTTGTCCTCAGCTTATTATCAACAGATAAAGTTTGTCTGAAAACATGTGAATCAGTGGGGAGTGGTCATGAGGCAGGGCCCCTTTTCCTTCGTGTAATTGGTGTTAAACTGTATAATCTGGCCCAGTTAGAAAAGTCTGCCAAGTGTGACTTTTCCTTTTACCAGCCGCAGGCAAACTTGTTCAGCATTTGTTATGGAGGCTGGTAATTTCCCTTTGAACCTTGCCTTCCTACCTCTTCCTCACAGTAAATGCTTTTCATCATGCAGCCTGTTTGTGCTGCAGTGACCTCACAGCCCCCGGGCTGCATGTACGCACACACAGACTTCAGTCTTCACTCAAACAATGATCTGGCTTCCTGCATTTGCTCTCTCAGTCTTATGACAGGGCATGACTATGGCTGACTGGATGGATGACTAGCTTATGTGTGTCTGTGTGTGTGAGAGAGGGAGAGGGGAAAGGCATAAGGACATATCTGATGTGGCTGTGTGACTTTTCTGGGCTGGCAGGATTTGTTGAGACAACAAACAGCTCACTTTGCGCCATTTGACCTGCAGGACGCACAGACACAGAAAAGCACAGGTTCTGCTTAACACAACGTAGTCATGAATATCTTTCCTCCTGTTACATGTGAAAGTTATATAACACAAAAAAACACCCTCATACAGAGTACAGGCAGGGCTGATTTTGCAAATACTTATCTGTATGAATTCAAACAGAAAAGACTATCTGGAGGAAGGATCATTTGGCAAGCTTGTTGGATTTATCTTTAGTTAACCTGTAGTTCATATAAAGTTTCTCTCTGACACACACAAGCGCAGCGCAGTCAATGCGGCTATGCTTTGTTATCAGGATATATGGTCCCTCCCTCGAGTTTGCAGTTTTATTGAACTATTTATCTAATCAACTGCCTGGACCTTGAAACTAAAACCCAACTGTACAGTGTAGCATTCCTCTGAAACACTAATGAGGAAGAGAGAGGGCAAAGAGGGAAGCAGAAAGAGAGAAGGAAGGGTGGTGTTAAAACAGAGGTTGGGAGGGGGGAGCTCATGGAAGGGTTGAGGGAGGGAATCAAGGAACTAGAAGCCAAAAGAAACGTGAACGAGGGGAGAGAGAAGAGACAGGAATAACATGGGAATTAGACAGGATGAAATTAGGTTTTGATCAGGAGCTCTTTTCTGTCCAGTTTATGTACTGGGCTGAGTCTGTGAAAAATGAAGGCAGAGGCCCATTTCTGCAAGATCTCATGGACATTGTTCTAAGACATTCATTAAAAACTTAGATAATCTGTTTCTAATATCATTTATAATGAGCAATATACATTAATGTCAATGAAAAGAGATTTGATCTGTGAGCAAAGAGTGCTGGTTTACAAAAACTCATTTACACAGAGCTCAGGACAAGTCTGATTTATGCAAATGATGCCCAGTGACTGCAGCAGACTATATCCTGGCTGTTTCTGTGTCCCAGCTTAGAGGAATCAGCATATTTCATACACAAAGGCAACTCAAAGTGCTTTGCAAAAGCATTAAGATGAAAGAAAGACGAAACACAAAACAAATGAATTAAAAACAGCAAATAAAATGTCCCATTTGTCACTGAATAAAATTCGGTGACAAATTTCCAGCTTTTATCTGGAAAAGGAATACAATTAAATAAAAAAAAGGAATATGGCAACAGGAACCCCCAATGAGGTGTAGCATAATTTTAAGTCAAAGTAAACTAAGAGTGAAGATGGGCAGGCTGGGCATCCCTATTCTCAGCTGGGTCAGTATGGGAACAGCCCATACCCATGTTGTTATCCCCCCCCCGCCCCCAAGTTAATAGATCCTTTAGATTCCCAAATATATTCTCTCAAGCTCAGAAAAGTGATTCTTTACCACAATATGTCTCCTTTAAGAGGAGGTAAAATAAATTATAAAATATGTAAAAAAGGAAAGAAAAGAACCAGACATGCACGAGGGGCATGCCGTTGGAGTAATGGAGCAGTAAATGGAGGAGGTAAGGAGGAAGAGTTGGTGTGTTTTGCCTGCAGAGCTGCATAAGGGGACTGTGCAGTGTTGGCTGCAGATTCTCACATACAGTAAAGAAGCCGTAGTTATTGACACACCAACAGAGTGGTGATGCAGCAGTAGTCAATGATGCGATCAGCAGTCTCTTTCCAAACCACCCTGCATAGATCCTAGTGTGAGACAGGAAAGATGGCAGACAAAATAAAAGCGCAGGAGCACAGATGTCATTTTCATGCTAAATGTCTCTGTGTTTATATATATATATATAGTTACAGGATAGTGAAAACAAACAGCTTTGTAGAGCAACAATGCGCTGACCCAGATCAGAATGGAGATTTAATGTGCGTTGTGTCCTCTTTTATTTGCGCCCAGACAGTTGAATTCAGCTCTGGTCAGCTGAGACCAGTGTTTATAACACACAAGCATGTGCACCTGCTGCACACAAACCTGCACGTAGCTCCACAAGGATCGAAAGTGCAGTGACCTGTAGTAGAAGCAACATTTTTCCCATTTTACAGTTAATTGGAGACATGCTTTTTTTTTTTCTTTCCCTTAACTTTTCTCAAACTATCATAGAGCCCCATACATTTAAAGGACCCAGCTCAAAACAAAAGCACGTTTGACTGCTGTGGGTCTTCCTCCTGACGGGCACATAAACTTTAAGTCTCCAGAGAGCTTGCAGGAGCTGTACTGTATTTTGCTCTGTCTTGATGAAATGCTGCTGACAACATCTGCTTGAATGTTGGAGTTAGAATCTTGACTCGCCTCCGTCTCCCTCTTCCATGTAGTGTGCCTCTTTGGAAATATAACACCAATTTGGAAATTGGTGTTATAGCTTGGAAACTACTAACTTCAGAAGTGTAGCAAAAGCAGCAACATGTGAAATTGGGTGGAGAAGCAGGATAATTTTACTCACAACTGGATATGTGATGTCACAGTACCTACAAGCCACAGTATGATCAAAAAGGTTATTTTATCTCAGAGTTTTGGAGAAACCCAAATATTTCCTCTAAACTGCAGAAAATTATATATATTTTTCAATATTTTGTCCCTGTTAATACAAAGCTGCTTTATATCTGGGAAGATTTGGTTTAAAATTTCACGTGGCGATGCTTCATCCGCACTACTTGGCATCATCGTCAGTTGTTTGAGGTACCAGTCAGGCTCCACGAGTTGTCGTGGTGTTCACACTATGCGACTAATCTGCAACGACGCGCTACGTGATCTGACTGTGACTCAGTCACCCCACTGGTCTCCAAGCCACGTTTTCTCATGAAACACGTAACATGTGGGAAAAAGGCATAATTACATGCAAAAAAAAAGAAGCGGATTATTTAACAGAAGTCTTGAGGGGGAAAAAAGGAGGAGTGCAAGCAATATTTCATTTTTTGCATGCTAATTTCTTCAGAACACAGATGGTCGTTGTTCTGCCTGCATCTCATGCTCTCATGCTCTCTGATTGATTGAATGCTGTCTTAATGGCATCCACAGACCGTTTCCTCTGTGTACATTACAACCAGAACTGTTTGCTGAGGAACCATCTAATGCATCTAATGAATACATCCCATTTTATAGGAGTGTTGATGTAAATGTTTCCTTTTACTCATTTTCATTTTCTGAAAAATGGTTACAAACTTGTCGAGTTCATTCGTGGGGCTTGAATTTGGCCAAGTAAGTTTGGTTCTGTCTGCCTTTTAGAAATCCATAATCTGTCAACATTGTTAGTTTGTTCTGTGCTTATTCCATTAATGGCGAATAAACATAATAAAAAAAAGTGTTGTAAAACTTAAAAGCATCATTTTGAAAAAATGTTGCTCCAGGTCTGAGTGGGAGGTGACTGCGTATATTGAATCTACTCTTATTTGGTAAAGGCTAAAACAAGTCAGAGGCTGCACATTTCAGATACTAGCCTGCAGAAGTTATGTTTCCTTTTTTTTAGTCTTTTTTTGGTCCAAGTCCTGATGATACAAAAGGGGAAATGATGTAGGCTTTGGAGGAAGGGAAAAAGAAAACAGCTCAGAGAGCCAAGTCATGCTGTCACATGACAGGAAAAAAAAGATGTAAAAAATACTTTTAAAAAAATGCACTTTGCTCTTAGTTTTGTCTGTGTAGCTGTCCACTTTGAGGAACGGTGCTCTCTCAAACAAAAACAAAGGTTAAGAACTTTCAGACACAGTTTGAATATCAAATTTGGTTGCTTAAAGTTATTATGATCAAATTCAGTGTAAGCAATGTGCAGCGACGCCGAAGGCAAAACAACTAGGTTTCTTCCCATCATCCCTCAAAGACAGCAGCTATTATGTGACTTAATGAAACCTGTTAAATGAACGTGAAGGCTAGTGCTGCATCTCAACGTGACCGTTACCGTTAGGATGCATAACTGTCCGTTTGCAAGTGTTTTTGTGTTTCTAGTCACACAGTCGAAGGCAGAATCGATGTATTTATTCCAAGAGGTTTCGCGGCTCATTTTCTGCCTCCGCCTCTCTACAGTAGTTTCTTCCCTCTCATTCGTCTCAGGAATGCACTGAATGTTCTTATCTCTGCCCATGCACACACAAGGGTGAGCCAGCAGCAGTGGCTGAATTTCTCCACAGATCCCAGTCACACACTGGCATCTCGATGGTGCGCAGCTGGAAATACCCTCTTACCTTAACTGTAAACTCTTCTGAAAATGATCCTTTATGAACCTGTTTTCTTTTTTTTCCTTGTGATGATATTTTACTGGGTTATAGGCTTCAGGAAGTAAAGCCTCTATTCTTATATTTTAGACTGTGGGAACCATTACAGGATATATTTTTAACAACCTGGCTGAAGAACTCTTTGAAGCCTGATAGGTGCACTTAAACATTTAAATGTAGCCATAGTGGGCAAAGGGGAAAAAGTGATCAAAATAAAGGCCTTCAAACCAGAATTATCACCTTTTCTTTTCCTTTGCAGCCTTCTGCTCCATCAGACGCTAACTCCTACGTTACCCACAATGTGAGTTTATGAGTTTAAGGTGTGTTTATAGTGTAGCAGTAAATGTTGCCTCAAACACAAATGAGGAGCAGGCTAATAGAATGCATAAAATAAGAACAGATGTTCTGATGAGATTTATTTAATTAGATTTATTCATAGCCTTTTCATATACAAATATCCCTTAAAGGGTCTGTTTTTCCTTCCTCAGAACATTCACACACACATCCAGACATGTGTGTGTGTCACTTATCCGGACAGCTTGCCTTTAGACACACACTGAAGCCATTGATGCCTCGTCACAATCCAGCCTCACAGGCAAACACATGGGATCACAATGCTGCGGCTGCCGTACACGCTGCTTTACATATGCCTGTGCATAAAATCGCAATGACAAGGAACACACAAAAGACAGAACTGTTCACTGCCGGCGTCCATGCAGGCAGGCCACAAGACGCACACACAGCGTTCAACCTTTCAACCTCGCTGGTCTAAACGGATTTCCTTGCATCACAGCAGAGTCCGGTGCTCATGCAAAGAGGCCCGGTCAGGCTGCTGGGCCGATACTCGCACAAACTCTTTTCCAGGGTTAGTGTGTGTTTCATTTAACAGCAGATTAAACAGAGCTCGCTCTCTCTCTCTCTCTCTCTCTCTCTCTCTCTCTCTCTCTCTCTCTCTCTGCACGGCACTGTCTGTACAGGCCTGCGTTGTTCTCACTTTCACCGCCTGGTTGTGGGTGTTAATTACAAGAGGAAGGTGGCTCATGGACTGAATAATGATCCTCAGCATTTCCTCAGCCTGCAGGTCACGGGACTTAGGGTGGAAAGTGTTCAGTGATTTTTTTTTTTTTTTTCTCACTATGGTAACTTACCAGCTTTTGTGTCCATCACTGTTATTTTTTTTTTTTTTTAAACATTTTTTGTTTAACACAGTACATTGTCTTAAAAGACACATTTTTCTGGGAATTATAAGATAAGAAGACTAGATCCACTGATTCTATCTGATTCAGTAATTCTGCAAAAAGACAAAGGAGACGTAAGCTTTTGGATTTTACATTAAAAAAAAATAAATAAAAAAAGAAATAATATATCTGATTTACACGAGCGTTTAAAATCTTTGTTGTGAATTGAGCTCTTGGTCATAGTACTAATATCTGTAGTATTTGAGCTGCTACTGCAACTCAACCAAAGTCCCTGCCAGGGATTCAATGGACATGAAGAAAGAAGAACAGGCTGTTTACTTAAGGTTCATACTCGGAGTTGCACTTTGGAATTGAACCCAGGCCATGACATCAAGGGAGTTATATGCAGAGCTGAAAGATGGTATTGTGTTTAAAGCACAGATATGAGAAAGGATACAAGAACATTTCTGCCGCACTGACAGGAATTTCTTTGTTGAGACAAGAGAAACTTGCAGAACGTCAAGCTTGCAGGCTGGTGGCCAGACAAAAGTTACTTCCCACTGAAGGATACAAGACGGCTCACTGGAAGTTAGCCAAAAGTAAACTTAGACCATGAGAAACAAAATATTCCATCTGATGACATTAAGACTGAGCTATTTGGGCACAATTTCCAAACCTATGTTAGCATCACCTCATCAGTGGCAACCCTTTAATCAAACATGGTGGTGGTAGCATCATCCTACAGGGGCATATTTCTATGGAAGGGTCAGAGAGATTTGTTGGAATAGAGAAAAGAAATGGACACACACACACACAAAGAAAATGCCAAGCAGTTGTAACTGGAAACCTTCTCCACGATGTTCACGATCTCTGGCTGGGACAAAAGTGTACATTTCAACAAGAGAATGAACTGAACTAAACCACCATGAAAACACGGGAGTGGCTTCGGGGAAACTCACAGCCAGAATCTGGACATGAACCCGGTAGAGCATTTCTGGAAAGACCTGAAAGACCATTTTTATGCCTTTGAAGCTTCAATGACATGTATCTGCAAATACTCAGAGCTGCCGTAAGTTGAAGATAAAATGTTCTCGGCTTAGAATATCTAACGATAGTTCATGTTTATGCTCAATGATGGACTAGTTTTTTGTATTTCATGGGCTGTATATGATTTTTGTTGTCATTAGCATGTATTTAAAAAAAAGAAAAAAAAAAGGACCATTTGGATCCTGAGCTGGACGCTGATTACCGGAGCAGTGGTTAAAGCTTTTTGCATCTGGGTCAGCTCTGTTATGTTGCTCCAGTTCAGTAAGCACTGGACTACCATTGTCATAAAACAGCTCCATAACGCTTGTTTTTCCCCTTAATTTCAAAGGAAACATTTGCAGTCTTTTGTTTGGAGATCTGTTTGTCTGTGTAATACCACACAATGATTCATTCTAAGATTATAATCGCATCCTATTTCCTCAACCACATCTGCTGAGAGTGATCGGCCACAACAATGGAGGTACAGGATTCCTCTGCGGCTGCACTGTCAGAGGCACAGGAACGGCCTCACAGGTGGAAGATTGTCATCGCATCGTTTTCTCACGCATGGGGTTTGCTGTTGGAAAGTTTCAGCTTCTTACTTAAAAAAAAAAACACCAAAACTTTAAAGCAAATCCTAAAAGCTATATTTGAATTGAAAGTTGCACTTTGGTGAAAACCTTCCATATACAGTACCTGGAGACCTCAAACAGAGTTATAAAACTTGATTTTGTCATAAAATCCTTATTTGTACTAATAGTGAGATGCTTTAGGATAGATGGGAGAAACAAACGGCTGTAGTTAAGGAGTGTGGACACCGTCGCATGTTTATGCGCAGTTTAAACACATTCAGTGCTCACAAGCGCTCAGACACGCACACCACTGCTCTTTTCGGCTTAATGGAAACTAGTTTTATTTTCAGCTTGTCTGTCATCTTTGTCGTAAGTGTGCAACAAATGAAAAAGAGAATACAGTGTTACAGAATAATGAGGATGCTGGATAAGAATGACTTTATCCTCCAACTTTTTTCTTTTTTAAATAAAGGTTAAAACCTCTGCAGTTTGTTGGTGCTAACAGGACCCAATCCACAACCAAACTTCCTGTAACTCTTTTTTTCTGAGGGCTCTGAGAGTTTCAGCTTCTCTAGTCACTAAACTTAAATGCGATGGCTTGCTTTGTCCCAGTGTTTCCCTTAGTTTGTCTCAGAGCTTCCTGTTTGGTATCCTCCATTACAGCCCTGTCGGCGGGGCGGTCAGTGTTTACGGTGGAGTGAACTGCTGCAAACATCTTATCTGAAACATGTTGAACGCTGCTGTACTGCCTCCATGTTCCCATCTGTGCGGCCCGTGCTCACTGCCACAGCCAGATGATGGATATTCTAAATGAAAACGTCTCTTTGAGAATCCAGTTTTCAGATCCGGATAAAGAATTCATTCATGCCAGTGGAAAAAAGCATGCTTAATCCAGTAACACAGTAGCAGAAGACTTGCATATTTTGCAGCATGGACATCAATGACATTTTGTATATACATTGAAGTTTTGATTCAGTGACTTTAAACAAAAATGCTGTGCAGATTTGGTCACATTAACTGACTACACACATGCCATTATTTCAGACATGTTGATCATATTCTTGTATCGTACCTGATTTAAGCCTGCTAAAATGTTGATATCCATCAAATGTTTTCTCTTCTCAGGTCCTCAATGCTCAGAAAGCTGGGTACAAGGCAGCCATTGTTCACAATGTGGAGTCCGAAGACTTAATTAGCATGGGATCCAACGACTGTAAGTTAGCACCCACCACTCTTCTTTTACCCCATACAGAAAGCAGAAAACAAACCTTTAGCTTTCTGGCTCCATTTGGGTTTTTACATTTTAAGGAGAAAAAAAAAAGGTCAGTTTTTCAATCAGAAGTGCATGAAAAGCCTCATCATGTTCTGAAAGTGCTTTGTTGCAGTCAAGCAATGTTCCAAACTACCTTTTCCATTTACTTTCTTCAGAATTTTTTTTAAATTTTATTTATTTTTTAAGAAGTCCCAACTAAACACCAACGCAATGAATCTGATTCATTGCGTTCAATCCAATCCGATTAATTAAAACTCGTATGTTCTACTAATTGTTTTTTATGATTCGAGATGAGAGAATTCGCTTCAGCTGAATGACTTAAAGAAGAAGATGACAAAACAACAGACTGTGCAAACACAGGTTCAGGAAATTAGGGAAACAGATCAACATTGTCATTTTAAGTTTGGCTACAAAATGACACAATTTCAATGTGGATTAAGGTTTTGATAATTGATCACAGAATTAAATATTTCTTTTTTTTTCTTTTTCAGTGGATGTTGTGAAGCAGATAGTTATCCCCTCTGTGTTTGTGGGCGAGGACACTGCCATCTCTCTGAAAGATAACTACATGTATGACAAGGGGTACGTCCACACTCAGATTTCATGTTTTGTCTATCAGTACAAATACAGTTTTTTGTTTTGTTTTTTTTTAGGTTAACTCTTAGCGCACTTTTCTCAACAAACATCCCCTTTCTTTCACTGTGTAAAGCTGGCTGCCCGTTCCCTGCTCCCCAGCCATGAGTTAAATTTGTTGTTGCTGTTCGATAATGCCTGCTGCCTGCTCTGAAACACGTCAAGGAAGGGATTTATCTTGTGATACGACGACGTCGCCGCTGCTGACGTAGTATTTTGCAAATGGAATGTCTCCATGTGGGCCAAGAGCTCGGAGTCGACATCTTATTTTTCACTCAGCGGGTCTGTGTGTGTGTGTCTGTGTGTGTGCGTGCTGGTTGAGGCAGAGTAAGAAGCATAAAATTGTGAACCCAAATGAGCTAGAGGTGTCCACGTGTCCAATTGATTCATAGCCTTGGAGAAAACATCAGTTGAGCAGTCGCAGAAACGTATCGTTCAAACTGAAATCTCTTCTGGTCTGGGGACTGAGCAACATGCAACAAACAGAAACATAACGGAAACCTGCTGTTTGAAACAACGTCTATCATTTATTAATCCATGGCTCATCTTTCTTGCTCAGTGGTGTATTTAATTATCAAGCACTTCTTTATTTTCTCAAGTGGTCCCTGGGGTGTGTTTTCATTTGCTTTTTCGGTGCCTGGTTTACCATCTTTATACGTATGTGCGGGCTATTTGCCACATATTTTGCAGTTAGGGAAAAAAACACATGGCATCAACAGAGATGTATGTATGAACCATCTCGTCTGTAGCAAATTACAAATGTAAAATGAAAAACATCAAGTAAAAAGCGTGCCTCTTTCATCATCCTATCGGGATTGCGGCAGTACACATGTAGTTGATTGGTGCAAATATTGCTTGAGGTGGTTTTTTGAGTTTTGATGTAAAAATGTCTGTTTGTTTCCAGTTTGGCTCTCGTGTAAATAAACAGTTAAGGTTGCTGCTGCAGATGGAGTTTGTCTGGAAGTCAAGTTTTAGGGAACATCCCTCAACCAACGCCTCCCCTGCAGCTGCCACTTATAAAGTTATTTGCCTGTATTGAATATCAGTGTAACCACATGCCCTGCACCTGACAATGCTTCGTCTGTTCAACCAGGGGACATGTGGTTCTCATCCCAGACTTCAGCCTGCCTCTGGAATACTATCTGATCCCCTTCCTCATCATTGTGGGAATCTGCCTCATCCTCATTGTTGTTTTCATGGTGGGTACATTTATTGCAACTTCATTCTAATCTTTAGTCTTAAGTCTTTATTTAAGGGCCCTTTACATTAAGAGTGTGTTCATTTGAACAGACCCTCTGTCCTCCATCGTCTCTGTCTCATCTCCCTCCTCTTTTCTGTCTTTACCCAACTGGCTTTCGACAGGAGGCCCCCCCCCCCTTCTGAGCCAGGTCCTGCTCAAGGTTTCTTCCCTCTTAAAGGGGAGTTTTTCCTTGTCACTGTTTGACTTGAAGGGTTTTTTTTCCCCAGTAGGGGAGTTTTTTAGTTTTTTACTTGCCATTGTTTCTTTGACTAAGATTTTAATAATATTACGTAATAATATTTGCTCGGGGTCTCTGAAAAGCGCCTAGAGACAATTTGTAATTTAAAAGATGCTATACATAAAGTGGAATTACCGTATACAGTAGTGTGGTTTGAGTCCCAGAATCAAACTTTAACATTCAATACATAAATATAAAATTAGGACAGCATGCTCAAGTCTGGCTTCCAGTCTAAACCCATCCCATTGGACTTTATTTTAAAATGGCAAGAAAACGGAAATTATTTAAGTTTTCTCGCACCTTGTGTGTATATTTTAAAGGTTTTGACAGATTTTTTTCTTCCTCTTAATTTTCTTTTTTCTGCTTAAATTAGATCACCAAGTTTGTCCAGGATCGGCACAGGGCTCGGAGGAGCCGCCTGCGAAAAGATCAGCTCAAGAAACTTCCCATCCACAAATACAAGAAAGGTGGGGAAGCATTGTCAGACATCTCACTTTGTAGAGAGCGAGTCATTTATTTATTCATATTCTCTGCCTGCGTCATGTAGTTTTGGATTTCAGGGTTGCCGTCTCATTTGGAATCGTGCATCATACATCCTGTCATACATTTTAGGACTGATAAGTATTGCAAAAGCTTAAAAAGTTGCATCACTTCCAGTATTTATTCTGTAATAATGGGTGCATTTTAACTCTGGTAGCATGGATATTGCATAGCAGAAAACATCATCAAGGATATTTGGAAAACTACACCAAAGGAAAACTGTGACATAGAAGTTATTTTCTTTATGCATTATTAAAAGTGCATTTTCCTGTTGCTCTGACAGCAGCTGTGTGCCAGCTGTAGTCCAGATCCCTTGAAACAATATGTTGATGTTTTGTTTTTTTTTCCATGACCCTGACACTCAACTGTTGATAGAAGTTATGTGGTGATGTTGCTTCCCTGGTTCTGTACTGCTTTTTCCTCTCATGATTCAGCAGAGAGCAGGAATGTCATCTGTGTACAGTGACGCATCATTCTTCACCAGATCTCTGCAACTTGGAGCTAATCGGATTAATATGGACTTGATTTTTTTTTTTTTTTTTTTCCACGAAGCCCACTGTTGCAGATTAGCTCGTCTCTGTTGAGACTGAACACATGACTGATGGTTTGGAATGTGGTTTCAGTCATACCGGAGGCCTGGCTTAGTCAAAACCTGGGTGTATTTTGGTACGATGTGTGCTGCTCATTTATCAGGTCAGGAAGGGTAAGAGAAGAGAGATGTGATAAAGCATGAAGTGATATCTGCAAAACTTAGTGTGAATTTTGGCTGTTGATTTGAGACTTCTGAAGCTTTTTTCAACTACATTTCCAACCTTAGCTTCCTCTCCAGTCTGAGTATAAAGGTCAGACTGACATAGCTTTGGTTTGAAATGTAAATCCTCTTTGGACTATGGTGAAATAAGATTGCCAGTGTGTTTTTAGATTTTTTTTTTTTTTTTTTTGTGCCAGCTGGATCTCAGATTCTGTTTTTCAGAGTGGGCGGACCTTGATGATAATCAGCTGATGCAGGGGGGCAATGGGGAATTTGAAAAAAGAGTTGATGGTGCATAATAAGAATCCCCGTTGCAAAGCTGCAGATTGAGGGAATTGTTAGCCAGATGTAACGGTACGTATTCAGCTGCATACGCTGCTATGTGGGGGTAGCCATGTCTGCCACCTCAGGCTCTGTGGTTTGTGCACTCGACCGGCTGTGTCTGTGAGCACTGACTCAGTTTCCACAAGGAACTGTTACAGTCAATCTTGGCAGCTGCTACAGTGAGTTCAGATGTCCAGGAAACAGCCTCTGGGGGGGGGGGTCCACACTGCTGTCAGCTGAGTCAGAGCGTTTCTTTAAACAGAAATCTCTACCTTATCACCTTTAAGGTCTGTACTCTGGAGCAATGCTAACTTTGCAAGAAACCAAGACTGCCTGCCTCTGTTGTCAAATTAGGTGAACTGTTAGGCAGTCCCCACGCCCGGTAAGAGAAAGTCATCTAATAACTGGATTTAACCAGTTTTGTTTCTGTGTTTTAAAGGATCAATACGCTGACCTTTTTACCATTAAATTCAAGTCACATCACAGCGGGCACTGCAGCAGTGTGTGGGAAAACTACCTGGACGTTTATCCCGCAGGACGTTGTCAGCACTGGCTTCATTGCGTGCTGAATATTACAAAATTAGGGGAAAATCAGGGATTGAAGAGTCAGAGGGAGATGAGCTTTCACGACTTGTGCTGTACCACTCTTCCTCACTGATTCAGTCCGGGTGGCTCAAGGCAACGTTATCACTGACCGTAAAGCACTCAGAGTTGTGTGATGGACCCTGCTGTTTGTCCGCGGGTACCCGCATCGTTCACCGTGTTGGTGCTCATGTTTGACCATGCAGAGATGCAGGTACAACTGCAGCTGCAACATCAATTTCAGATGTTTTGAAGAACAAAATGCCACAAAATAAAGTCATTGTGTATGTGGATATTAAAAAAAACATGACGAGTGATCACAGAGGTCATCGGTGTCTAATGGTCTGCAGGAGGTGAGTTGTTTTCAGTTGCTGCACTTTATCTGGTCCAGTTCAGTCCTCGCAGGTTGCACAAAGATTTCTGCTGTTCCACTTGCCATCCGGATGGTGTCGGGCTCTGTGCTTGAACTGGAACATCGGCGCATGAGTGTTTTATGTGTGCAGCACAGAGTGGGAAGGATGCCTAATGGGGCCCTTGGCCTCAGTTAGAGCTGATAATGCTGACCGTGGGCTCTTTAAACAGACATAGTGACGAGGAGCACTGGGATGCTGTGCTGGTTTCAGAGTTGCAGTCTTTCCATAGTGTGTGCTGCAAAGATGAGAGTGTGGTGCTTGTTTTAATTATATGAAGCTGAAATTGATTAACGTGAGCAAAAAAAACAAACAGATTTTTCATGATGAAGGCATCATGCAAAAGTTTGAAACTGCAGATGACTTGCTTTTAAAAATCTGTGCTTTACAACCTCCTATAAGGAACATGTATATGAAACTACATGTTTATGCTTATTATAACTACACAGAAATAATGAATCATTCACCCGGAGGGTGTTAAATGCAACATAATGTGATGCCTTTTTGAGTAATTGCAGTTGTTTCGGGTATATGTTTGTCAGCCAGCTCCTCTACTGCTGCTGCTGTGTTGGCAGGATGCCTTTCTGCTGATGAGCACTTCTGCCCACCTTCATAGGTTTTTTTTTTTAATGCCTCCTCACACATTTCTTACTATTACTACAGCTGCTCACCATGCATTTAATTTTATCTTTAATTTTCAATATTTTATTACCACAGCGGGCAGTTGTAATGATTTGATCCAGTGATGGTACATAACACCAAACCTGCGTGTATAGTGATGGGTTTCCACAGGCTGAAATGAATTGCAGACAAACAGGGAGTCTGTTTGTATGAACAGTGCACAATGCCTTAATGAAAACCACGATGCCCATGTAATTAGTGCACAATACCAGTCTGAGCAGCAGCCAGCACCACAAGATCTGTGTCAATGCACAGGATTATGTAATAGCAGCTGCCACTGCTGTCAGAGTACGGTCCCGGTCTGCCATTAACTTGACTTATGCTCTGAGTTTATTGCAGAGCCTTGCGTCATTCCCACTTAGGCTGCGAGTCTGACGTATGACAGAGGGCTTTGGACAGCAAGGTCAGCCCGCTGCTGGCGTCTCGCAGACACTGGAGTCAGAAACAATGAGCGCACATACAACGCAACCAACTCCAAACTAGCCAAGGGACAAAGGGGGATTGTTTTTGACCCTTGTTTTAGAGTGAGCGAGTCTCGACTCTTCCTCTGACCCTCAACGTTTTATACATTCCCTCCTTGTGTGGAATGAGTCACTTTCCTTACTGCCGCTTTCTGCCTCAAAAACGAAGGCAGGAAGCTGAACGCACTCTCAGAACGGAGCAGCTGTAGCGTATCAGCCCTCAGTGTGTGAAGCATGTCGATGTCGGTAACAGAGGAGCTCTCTCCCGTCTTTCCGGCCTCAGTGCCAGTCCGCCTGGTCCGGTCTAGCTCAAGCACCGATGCACTGCGCAGATACATTTTGTCCCTGTGACTCAGTTTCTCTGTCACACTTTTCTTCCATTCGGCGCGCCCGAGCTCTGCCGCTTACGTTCATCGCTCATCTGAAGTTCAGTAGGGCAGCGTGGTTCCTCGGAGAGCAGGAATGGTGGCCGCCCGGACGATTAATGAAAAGTTGTGGAGAGGAGAAGAGCTGCTCTGGCTCTTGTGTGCTACTGGACTCAAAATGTAAATGTAAGGGATCCCCCGCATCCGTTCTCAGGTGGCATTAGAAAATGAAAGAAAATTAAGAAAAAGAAGACGTGGCTTTAATTCCAACTGACACTGCCGGTGATAGACTGAATCTCAGCCCACGTTTAAAGTTTTTTTTTTTTTTAATTTTTGGGATTTCTGGTTGGAAAGACTAGAAATGTGGAATCAGCCCAAGTGGGGTAATTTGTTCTGTGGCAGCAGATGGCTGGACAAGACTGTGAATTGCACTTTGCTGCAGAACTATGTACTCTTTCATCACTATGCAAAGCCCCTGGGATTGAGGGAAGGTTTTTGACTCCTCAGATTAAATATAAGATTTCTTAAAGGTGTAACATTGCTCAAAAAAAAAAAAAAAAAAAAAGGGTGTCATAATGGTATGTGTTTATACAACGGCCAGCCCCTTTCATTATCTCCTCAGACCAGTCCGCAGAGTTTGCAGAACAGAGTTCAGAAAGCCACTGAACATTTTCTGTCTGCAGCTCTTAGAATAGCTCAGTTATTGCCACAGTTCAGCATTTCCTGAGTGTATCCTGGACCCACGCCTGCGCGAATGCTCCCTCTTGTTAACCCTGACCGTCCAGCAACGTTGGCGAGGAGGAGAATCTGCTCTAGAAGGGTGCTGGGTAAAAGAAGATTGGGACTACACTAGCATTAAAAATGTAAAGAGAGAAGAAAGATCCGAGTTTATTGCCTTGAGTTGTAGTTGCTGACACTTAGAAAGGAGAGAGAGAAAAAAAAAGGAAGGAGGTGGGGGTGGAGGATGTGACTCCCCTTCCTTATACGGTCTCATGCAGCCTTGGCATGAACACAGAAGGTCCGGTTTGGGAAAACATACTCTATTAAAGCTTGCATAAACACACCAGCCGTGCTCCCTCCAGAGCCGACAGGGAAGAGGAAGGGAAGGAAAAAGAACGCCGTGGAATTTGGAAGGGAGTGCGTTGCTGAATTCCTGAGCTTTCACTGTGCAGAGGATTTGCACCTCTGGTTACATCAGGAAATGCGATTCTGGCGACTTAAAAGCTGCTCTCTCTGCAGGCTGAGGACCGGTCAGGGCGGGTGGGTTTAGGGACATATTTGGACAAAGAATTGAAGGAAATCAGACTTGCCAGACAGATGGAGTTCCCAATTGTCTCACACATAACGGAGCTGCCTAACCTCAGTGACTGTCAAAAAAAAAAAAAACACATTAAAATGCAATGCAAATGTTGGCCATCTCAAGTCAATGACACATCCCACCAGCTTTAGATTTTGGAGTGGCAGTATCTCTGTCACTGCTTTAATGTTGTGAATGAAGGAGTCCTGAGCTGAATGGATTGATAGAACTAATGAGCGCCCTGTGTCAGACTCTTCCAGTTATCTGACAGTAATACGCCCCAACTGGCTAATAAGAAATTAGGATTATCGTTACCATGCAAATCTTGTCTATTGAACTGACTTTGTGTTATATTTTTGACCCAGGGGATAACTACGACGTCTGTGCCATATGCTTGGACGAATACGAAGAAGGAGACAAACTCAGAGTTCTGCCATGTTCTCATGGTGAGTCTTCGGCACTTTTGATCACATCTGTTTTAAAGAACCAAACGCACCAGATAACCTCAAGTAGAGCCAACAATAAAACTTAATGGTTGGGTTATTATGTTTAATAGATTATAAACTCATTTTATTTTTGTATTCTTTCAGCAATAAAATGCAAAAAAAAAAAAATTAAAGTTGTTATTAAATGAAATGATGAAAATTTTTCAGCTACTTAACTGACAGTTCTGGCTTTAAAAATGGAGTTTGTGGGATTATGGGTTTGTAGAAGTTATGAACACAAGAGGCGGTACTGTTCAAGATGAAACGGGATGTTCTTGTTGTCTGTAGCCTACCATAGTAAGTGCGTGGACCCTTGGCTGACCAAAACCAAGAAGACGTGTCCAGTATGCAAGCAGAAGGTGGTCCCTTCGCAGAGTGACTCCGACTCGGACTCCGAGGAGGGGGACAGCAGCCCCGAAGAAAACGAGGAGGTGTCAGAGAGCACGCCGCTGCTGCGCTCCCTGGCCTCCACAAGCGCTCACTCCTTCGGCACCATGTCAGGAGCGTCGCGCTCGGAGCAAGACCCCGACTCCTCCGACTACGAGGATGGCGAGTTGGACAGCAGCGACAGCGACGAAGAGGTTACCGTGGAGACCGGTGGTGGTGCAGATGCAGCAGCCGTGCTCCGAAGAGCGTGACCTGCCCCGAGCTTGACCGATGGTCGCCAGCGCGGTCTGTGACTGAAATCCATCCTCCTCAACTTCACAACTGCAGACTTTTGTTGAGGGTGCAAAAATGGATGTTATTGCTTACAATACATTGTAACCAATCTAGGAGTTCAAATACATATTTAAGTTTTTACATGATTATTGATAAATTGCTGAGTTTCAAGAGTGTGGGACTGCTGGGCAGATTTGACAGGATTGATATCACATATAGTACAGTAGACTACTATACTGTACCCGTGTTATAAAAAGGTAATGCACAGAAAGGTCCAAATGTTCCAGACACAACGCTCAACTCAAAGTTCAGTACAAGTACTGTGTAAATATATAAACTACAAATCAAAGTAAGTGGCATCCTAACCTTTATCTTCCATTCTGCACTCACCTACTGTACAGGTTCATGCTACATCGATGCAAAGTGAACCACTATGCAGAAACCATTTTGTAAAATGGAACTAGTCAGCAAGTTTGACATTTAAAGCCACAGCAACATTGTTTTGCCAATTTCCTTCTAGCCTGATGAAGCCTAGGAGCTCATGTTTCGTGCCAGTTTGTTACAATGATTCACATATAAGAGAAACTGAAGAGTTATTGACTCACTACAGGTAAAGAAGAAAAAAAAAAAAGCACTCCATGAGGCATCACATGAAGTTGTGGGTTACACTATTTTCACACTGCCTTTGTTAAACTGTTCCTGAATTTCATTTAATGGTTACTGATCAGTAGGCCTTGTAATGCCTATTTAAATTGTCCAGTTTTGATACCGTTCATAAGTGTCCAGATTTTTTTTTTTTCTTCATAAAATTGCTTGATTTGTGTTGACGGTCATCTTGCCTTCTCAGTTCACGTATTGTCTTGTTTCTCCTGCTCATGCATGTATGTTCATAGTACGAACTTGCTTCAATAAAATGACACACTTGACAGAACATTTCACCGTCAATGATTTGCTTAGATAGGGAGAGACATTCATCTCTTACCAGCATAAACACTTCCTACTGCAGTAAACCTCTAGCCATCTCATGCAGTTAATTTTTTACACAGTTTAGGAACGTGGAAGTTTAGGGCCATCCATGCTCTCACCCAAGATTTCTCAACGCTTATGTGAACAAGATTACAACTTGGTAGGGTGGCCTAGGGAAACAGTTCAAGGTTCCGAATGTCAACTACTCTTATCAACTGATGGAGTATTTCCTATTGAGTTATCTGTGCTGTTTAGCCTCTGCACATGGAAACATCAAATCCAATTGTGGTCTGGGTTTCAATCCTGATCGTGTGACGAGGCAGGTCTCCACAGAACAATCAAGCCATCACACAATTGGCAAAAGTTCCCTCACCCTATCCACATTTACATTTGTTCATTAGCTAAACTTATGGATGTGGGGTAACATGGCTTCAAAAATGGCAAATTTCATTAACATCAAGTTTCTAAAATGAATGTGATCTCACTTTTAACAAGCTGCAACCACATTTTAGCTTCCCTTCTGGGATCATTTCTGAATTAGTTTAATTTTTTTTTATCTTCAAAGTGTCACACAAACAAAAACAATATCACTACTTTGTTTGAAAGAAAAAAAAAAATAAAAAATCACAGAACCTTTGACAAATGATTACCAACTAAGCTAGCAAAACTACACTAATTCTGAGTTGCAGGTGCTTTTCCCAAATGCCTGGAATTTAAATTTTTATAATTCGTTTACCTGAAAGGCAAAGTTGCAACTACACTTGGTCAGCAGTTTCCCACTTTGAGTCATCTACAGTTTACTCAAAGGACATAGCAGCATTGATCATTTGAACCCATCACAGGAAAAACCACAAGTTACATTTCTTAAAAATTAAGCTATCCCCAATAACCCAACAGCACTCCAGTGGAATAACTGACAGAAGACATTTGTCTGGTTGGAATAAATTTATTTGATCTGTCTGTAAACAAGGTGATAAATCAATTTATGGCATTTCTTGGTTTATGCTTATGAGATCAGATGCATTAAAGACCGTATCCCAGATGTAAGAAAAAAAAAAAAAAGGTGAGGGAAAAAAAACGGAAAAAAAAAAAAAAAAAAAACATCGGCAAACAGGACTTGATTGTTTTTTTTTTTGTTTGTTTTTTTTGAATGCGTACATATATCCCATAGGCCTAAACAGTGGAGCTGAAGCTAAAAGAATAAAGAAAGTGCAGATGAAATGATTTCTTACTGAACAGTGGGTAAAAACCATCTCAACAGATCTCTACATTATGGCACAGGATACACAGGTTCTGCAGTTAAGTTGACAACTACGAACATCTTTGTTCCAAGCAATCCCATCTAGTGTCATTTCTAGATTTAAGTTAGTTTTTCAATTGGACGTTACAGTTAGCAGTACTGAGCATGGACAGACCATGCAATACCCCAGAGCTCAGCAGACTATAAAGTACAAGGCAATTTTATTCCACAGTTATGTAGTTGTCAACACGGCGTGGGTTTGTACAAATGCATTAGTAGTAAAGACAAGGGAACTGTCTTCACATTCTTCCACCCTTATATGCCCTGTGGCTCTATAATATTAACCATGGCATTAGTGTCCATTTCCTTCATAAAAAAAAAAAGGGTATCCACTTCATTTACAGCAATTGTATAAACACACAAAGTGTCAACTACACTTGGTCCTATTTAAAAAAAAAAAAAAAAAAAAAAAAAAAACACTGGACACACTAGATGGTTATATGTTGGGATATTTTTCAAAAATGGCAGCCTTCAAAAGAGGAAAGAAAAAAAAAAGGGGAGCAGGAGCTGGCAAATAAGAGTTTTAAGTGCCTGAGCCAACGTTACTGTGGAATGTCCATGGATTCTGCGCAATCAGGGAGGTTGAGATGCCAGGGGAGAAGCTACCAGCATCTCGATGGCAAACACAAAGCTGGTTCATGATAGTTTACTGATCCCATGCACAGACCACCCCTTATGAAAGAGGATTCAGGACAGTACAGTGACTCTGGGGGAGGGAGAAATAAAATAAAACAATGGCTAGAGGGAGCTTAAGGTGGGGTGTGTGGGCAATGACAGTGGCTGAGATATGCACAGTGTCTCCTCTCTTGGACATGGAAGAAATAAGGAAGACATGATGAGCTTTGTTACTGCTCAAGCGCTCCAAAGGCTGCTCAGAGAGGGAGTGTGTATGATTGCATTTCATAGGATCAAGTGATGGGTACCACAAAACAGAAAAAAAAATAAATTGTATCTACTTCAAATTGACACCAACTTCTGTTGTCCAAGATTTTTTGCCAGTATTTTTTTTTTTTGCTGGTCTCCAAGTACAGATTTGTCATGACATCCTGTTTAATATGCTCATCTTTGTTGCTATGGATCAACTGAAAGAGTGCTCAGAAAGGTACAAGAATACACAGCCCAAGTGGGCTGAGGGAAGGGCTTATGAGAAATGACAAATGGAGGGATAACAATGGGAGGAGAGAAGGCAGGGGGAAAAAAAAACAAAAACTACAAACTATACTGGAAGTAGTGTGAAATGCAACAGGGTGATAAGGGTGAGTTGCTAGGTAGCTGGGTACAGGCTGCTTTAGTATCCGGACTTCCTCAGGTAGTCAGCCATCGCATATGCTTTCTTGTTGAGCTGCCCTCCATGGATACCTTCCTTCCCCATGACAATAACCAATACTGGAGTACACAAAAGGAAAAAAAATAAAATAAATGAACAGGCATGATGATAGCAGGGCTGGAAAGAAGAAAAACAAAATGCACACAAAAAAAAACACTTCCACCTCATCTAAATATGGGGCTACATTGTCAATACAGAGGATAAACCCTGCACTTTCAGAAATGCTCCTGGGATTTTGCTTAATTGGGGCTGTTTGGGTTAGGACATGTGAACTTGACTAATTTTTTTTTGTCTTTTTACTTTTGTGGTTTTTGTTCATTTTAAGTATTTTTTCTCCCTCTACTACATCACATAAGCTACATATAAACTAAAACCCTGAATCCCTCAAGTATTTTGCCATTGAGTATGCCTTCTTATTCAATCCGCCTCCATGGACCCCTTCTTTGCCCATTACCAAGACCAAGACTGAAAGAAAAGAGACAGAGAAGGTACATTTAGAGGGGGTGCAGAGATCACACAGGTGAAAAAAAAGGAAAAAAGCAGACCACAGAGCCAAAAGCAGCAGGCAAGACAGGACAGGAATGAAGGAGGACAATGACACAAGGAGCAGAGTGGTGCCTTTGATTTAAACACAGGCTGAAATCTTTTTTTTTTTTTTTAATCAATGCTGCTGGTGGGTAAGTCATATATTACAATTAAGGCCAGGTGTGAAACAGGAGAACAAATGTCAGAGATGCATGCAAAGCTGTTAGAAGGTACACTTCAAAACAAGCAGAGATGTTTATGCTAACCTCACAAAAGTAAAAACTTCCAGAGCTGCAATGACTGACTTTTCATGGCCAATTCTTTTATTTCCAAGAACTGGAATTTACTGTAAACACAACAGTCAATTTCTTTGATGGGAAGTCCAACTATGTTCAGAAAACTAAAGACTGCCCCCACTACAGTACATCCCCTCAAATGTTTTAAGTAGTTCAAATTGCTGGACAGTGTGTATAGAAACAGATTAATCTGAAACCTTTAATGCACAAGACATAATTGACCCCCCATGTGGGAGGTGACTTTGAGTCATTTTAAACTACCTCCACAGAAGTCTCTATCCCCAACTTCACTAAATTAACCTACATCTTAACATTATCTGTTGCCTAATTCAAGTAGGTAATTGTGTAGAGTGATGAATAAATTTCCAGGTGTCATTTTGTGCTCCTATTTCAGACCAAGATTAGGTTAGAAGAATAGGCTCTTCGGGTAGAAGGCAGATACCTCAATATGCACCATGCCAGCAGCAAAGAATAAGAAAGGGAAGCTTTTGGCCAGTGAACATTAATTCAACAACAAAGCAGTAGCATGCTTGGGGTACCTCTCCTCAATACATCTGAAACTGCAGCGTTCAAAAAACCATGTGCAGGGAAACAGATTCACAATTTGCACAGTGGGTGTGTTAAACAAGGAGGAGAAAGGTTCATGCAGATTAAGAAGCTTTTAGGAAATCCTAGCTCAGAGAATTTACTGAAGAGTGCTGGAAACAGGAATCCATGTGCCCTGGTACAGTCTCACCTGTAAGCTTTCAGTGTCTGGTAAAAGTAGGAAGGATCGGGCATGGGGACCCATAAAGAGAACGATTCCTGGACAAGTCCTGAAAGTTACCTCAACTTCACTACTGTGGTATCCAACTTTGATGCAGTACATTGCAAATGAAACCCCAGGCAAGAAATCTGAGTCCAACCGACATAGTCTACCATCTTAAGCGTTTAAACTGTATTGCTTAAGTGAGCTTTGGAGAAATGTGTCACATCATGCGCCTGCTGGGTCTGGTTGACAAAACTCCAACTTCAGAAAGCTACAGCTAACATTCTTCAATTTGACTTTAAAAAAAAACACTGAAAAAGATTCAAAATTCATCAACTTAAAATATTTAAACTGTAAACAGTTTTGGATAAGTTGGGTATAGAAAACTTTAAGTGTCAATTCTTTCTGCTTTAGTAAATGGAACTTAAGAACCTGTTCTTCAATTGAGGAAGGGAGGGGAAGAAAAAAAAAACAAATGAAATGCACTTGTTCTCCATCAAAATTGCACTGAAAGGCAAAAACAAGGAATCCATAAATTACCTGTCACATATTGAGGAAAGGTGCAACATCTGTATCACGTGCATGCACAACGTGTAGGCTACAACAATAGATAAACTAAAAAAATGGCACTGTCAAAGCAGAGTACCATATAACTGGCAAAACTAAAACAGAAGCTACTATCAAGAACAATAGATGTGGCACTCACCTTTGCCTGCTTTGCCTACAGATACATTGTATGTTGGCTCTCCTCCTTGACTCTTTGTCCGGATGTCCATTGTCCAATCATTGTCAATCGTAAAGCTGTCTCTGATTACCGAGCACTTTTTACTGCCTAAGGTAAGCCCGGAGATGAAGAATGCCTCCCGGTCCTTTCCTACCAACACGTCAATTTCTTCAGCCTAGTAGACAAATAAAGATAAAAAAAAAACAAAAACAAAATCAAATCAGTCAATCTCAATACATTTAGATATAAGCTCATGTTCCAAAGGAAGGCTGGTGTTCCAAATTGATCTTAAAAACAATTTGAATTGCATATAGATGAAGTAGTTGCATTTGACAGCATTGCATTTAAAAAAAAACAGTTTTGTTCCCCCCTTTTTAAAAATTCAATTACAGTTCTTTAAGAAACTAAAGTAAAACTGCCCTTTATGGAAAAACAACATTCTACAAAAAAGCAGTCAGTTTCTGTACATTTCACAGCACAAGATCACACCCCAGTCCTTTAAGACAGGGCATTAAAAGCAGGAATGAGATACCACAATTTGAAAACAATGATCTGCATTACTATAACTACTAAAAATGCAGTGAGCAGCACCTAAAAATTAAAAAATAAATAAATAAATAACTTTTTTAAAAGAAGCTAAATTTAAAGTACTACAATGCAATTTTTGTTAATTTATCACATTTGATAACTTTTTGCATGACAAGTCATAATGGGATATGACCCAATGAGAAATTAGCACATCTAATTCATGAGTTTTTGACAAATCAATCCTGGTAAGATCTGTCATGCAGCCATATCCGACATGTGCTGAAATCTGGACTGCAGCAAACAAAAACACTGCCGAAAAAGTCCGGCAATATCGCCAATATCCCTCAAATGCACTATTCTGCTTACCACGAGTAAAATAAAAACAAGTCCATTTGTCACGACTTATCTACAAAAAGGTTTATTGAAAAAAAATGGGGGAAAAAAAAACACTTATATTATAAACCCATGGCAAGACAAAAGGCGTTGCCTCTCAGCTCCAGAAGTGCACAGTCATTGCACACATGAAAGCCTTCAGGAAGAAAAATGGGATTTCTACTGCATGAGATCATGTTAGCATAGCAGCAAACCGCATGCCCAGAGGCCGTTCATTTCTCAATGGATACCCACTATTCTCCATTCCCAAACTCCACATCACCTGGGATTTTTTTTAACATTCGGTGTCAATTTCCTGCCATCCACCAAAAACCCGACTTTTGTTTTACAAGCATAATAATCCGGTAGAAACAAAACGGGGCTAACAAGATGCTGGTTGATCCGACTATATATGGTCAACAGGTTTAGTGTTTAAAATGCACCAAAGTGTAAAATCCAGTATCAATACATTATGCAAATTATGCCACCCTGATTAAAAAAGAAAAAGGAAACTCGCCGCAAAAAAAATACAGATAAAAATACATAACGCACAGTTAAAGGGTAGAAAAAATATCAAATCGGTGTTAAAACGCCTATAAATACAGTAAATTCTTCAGTTAGGACTGTTCAGGACAACCAGAAAACACGTTTAAATGTCCCACTGAATCATTTGATTAAAACCGACATCTTAACCGATTTCCGACTAGACACTCCCTATATAGCTTCTGATAAAGAACACTCGTTCAGTTTACAGCAAGGTTCAGTAACGTATAATGTTAGCCGACGCCTTGGAGACGCGACAAGAGTTGTAAAAACTGTCAGTTGTTACTTCAGATATAACATCACCACATACATTTAGCGCAATGGCTAATAAAATTGACAAAATGGAGGATAGAGTCCGTTTGAAACAAACGTTTCACGTGGTAAGTTTTTTTTTTCTTTTAGGCTATAATAGTTTGAAAGACAAATGAAGAAATTAAAAAAAATGACAACGGTAATTCGGTGCTTCAAAGACTGAACGAATGGCATCCATGAACAACACACATACACAAAAAAACAATAAATTGGGAGGGGTCCGCCATCTTGGAGGAAAAAAGGGGCGGCAGTGGCGGTGTGAATCACAGAAGGCGGACAGGGAGAAAAAAGAAAAAAAAAAAAAAGACGAGCGGCGCGCCAGCACGTCAGGAGCGCGTGCAGCACCGCTAGCTGTGCGCTTCAGCGCGTTAGCTTCCAGTGGTTTTCCAGCGAGGACGACCGGCCTGATCCTAGCTAACAATGAGCTAAACACTGCCAACATGTTGTCATTCCGCCAAAAAAAAAAAAAAGATACTGGAGATTGGCGTGTTTAAAGTCGCAAGGTTTAAACCAACAGGATATGTCGAATAGTAGATTCTAGTACTGGCGGAATTAAATCACGGGACTCGTTAGGTTTCATTCAACTTACTTATCTGAGCTAACCGGTATCACAAGCAAGTATGGCTAGTTACTTTTAGCCATCGGTGCTAAGTTAGCCCCGTAAGCGAATATATTAAGTCATTAGATCCCGTTAACTCCGCTAATTGTGTAGGGTGGCTATAATTATTTCAAGAAATATGTATATATAGACACACACACACATATTTATATAAACGTATATATGCTAACAATAGTTCAAAAAGCAGCGCAGCATGGATGCCAATGCATCTTCTGCGAGACCGCCGGATACCATGTGTAACGCACTCATTCAACAAGGCCCGCTATGCAGACAAACATTTAACCGTGAGAAACATATATATATTTCCCTTAACTGAGCTTTTGATACACTCAGAGCACCACACAGAGCATACTAACCGTAATATTGGCAAAGATACCCCCGGCAAAAGATGCCCAAATGTATTTGGAGTCGGTGTACCCAGCAATGGCAGCGTCCTGGCAGCTGCCATCAGCCATCAGGTTATCCACGTAGGTTTGCCAGGACATGTTTGTCAAATTAGTTCTATGATGAAAAGGACGCTGGATGAAGTTGAGTCGGAATCGTCTCTTGAACGACAAAATATGCTGCTGTATTTGTCGGTAATTAACGGGCCTCCAGCAAGCAAAACCCCCACGACCGCTTCACGTCCCAGCCTTCTTCTGGTCTAGGCAAGGAAGAGAAGCCGCTGCAATCAGACAGGCGTTTGGGTGTAGCCCTATCTAAATCAATCCGCCTAGGTCGTTATTCGTCTTGCGCCTTCATTGCATAATATACAACGTGGCGGAAGAATACCACGGTTGACCATTATGGCAATGATATAGACAGCCTAGTTTTTTTGTCTTGAGATTTGTCTGCTGTGAGAACTTTTAATTTTCTGTTGGGTTAAGTCAGCTCGTATGCAAGTTTTACAACTCAAAACTAGTAGTGCAGAATTGTTATTTTTCAAAAGCTCATCTCAGAGTCCAAAAAAAAAAAAAGTATGACTTTTACACAAAAGTGTAAAAAAGTGTAAAAGTCATACAAAGTTTAAGCATCCAGATTTTTGCATTCTAAATTACGGGGTCATTTACTATAATCTTTTATTACTATGCAGTTATAGCACGAATATACTAACCATAGTATTTTTTAGGTTCAATGTCAATGGAAAACGAGGAAGCTGTCTCATTAAAGCATACATCAGCAACTTTGAGTTTCTAGCACACATCTTAAGCTTGCACCGTTGAATTCCTATACATACGATGAAAGTCAACTGGAGCAACCTCCAGATGCCTACATAATAAAAACAAATACACAAATGCATGTATCCATCAGAAAACATGAAAATATGCACCATACAAGGTACAGTATACATAGGTATGTAATATGCAGAACCAGACCTTGTGAACAGATCTTTCATCAAGGTTAACTTCTTATGAAAAGAATTAAACAATGCATATTAAAGTGTAGTTATTTCTTTCTTTGTCCATATTTCCACCTCCACAAAGTTTCAGACAAAACAAGACAGTAATCTCATACCTTTACTTTTACTTCGGGGTTTGGTAGAACAACACTTGAAGCATTGAAAAATCAGTGAAGAAATGAAACAATGACATCTTTTACAATATGTAAATAATACAAGTCCTGAAATTATTTAATCATTAAATAATACCAAAATTAAAAATCATTCTGTATCCTTGTGTGTACGAAATGAAATGAAAAAAAAAAATGAATTGAAAAATACTCTATTAATCCCAGAAGGGAAATTTAACATTGTAGCAAGGTTTTTTTTCCCCAACAACAAATAAACAAAGACAGCAATAATAATATTGAATTAATAATAGTAGGATGTCTTGTTGTGGAGGCTGATGGCTGCTGGCAGGAATGATCTGTATCTTTTTGTCTTGCAACAGACCTGAAGAAGCCTCTCACTGAACATACTCTGTTGTTTGATCACTGTGTTGTGGAGAGGGTGTGAAGAGTCCTCCATCATCTTCATCAGCTTGTGCAGCATTCTTTTTTGTACAATCAGCTCCAGCGGCTCCAGACTTACACCCAGCACAGATCCTGCTTTCTTGATTAGTTTGTTGATTCTCTTCAGGTTTCTGGTTCTGATGCTGCTGCCCCAGCAGATGGCTGCAAAGCTGATTGCACTTTCAACAATAGACCTATAGAAGATGTGCAACATCTTGGTGCAGACATTAAAAGATCTCAGCTTTCTTTAAAATTAGAGTCTGCTCTGACCTTTCTTGTAGATGTATTCTGTGTTGCATTTCCACTCCAGTCTGTTGTCAAGCTGAACTCCAAGGTACTTGTATTCCTCCACCACCTCCACCTCCTTTCCCAGGATGGAAACACTGCTTTGTTGATTCTTACTCCTCCTGAAGTCGACAATCATCTCCTTAGTTTTGTTGGTATTTAATACAAGATGATTGTTACCGCACCATTTCACAAACTGACAGACCAGTTCTTTGTACTCTGCTTCCTGTCCGTTGCTGATACACCCAACAACTGCAGAGTCATCAGAGTATTTCTGCAGATGACAGGACTCAGAGTTGTACTGAAGTTGTAGTGTATATGTGTGTATATGTCTATATATACAGTCATGGAAAAAATTATTTGACCACCATTTTTTCTTCACTTTCTTGTTCATTTTAATACCTGGTACCACGAAACGTCATCATGTGACTAAAACAGACAGAAAAGAAAACACTGAATGCATAAAAACAGTGTTTTTGGCAGTACAACGCCATAGCTATTGATGTAAAAACTTAAGTGATTTAGGTTATAATCAAGAAAACCATGGAAAATGGTAAGATATCAGCTCTTAAATAAAACTCTTATGAGCAATCTTTGTGGTTATCATTATGTTTGTCCAAACAAATGTACCTTTAGTTGTACCAGGCATTAAAATGAACAAGAAACTGAAGAAAACAAGGGTGGTCTAATAATTTTTTCCATGACTGTATATATTTACATATATATTAGGGCTGGGCAACGATTAAAATTTTTCAGTTGCGATTAATCACATTATTTCCCTGATTAATCACGATTAATCGCATGACCATGGGTTACGGCAAAAGTGCATGACCAACCTTCCCAAGCATCCCACTAGATGGAGCCGCACTGAAGTAACCAATAGGAGAATAGCACGATAGTGAACACTGGAGCAGATCTGATGTAACATGGAGGAATGATGTGAAAGATTTGTTGCAGTCCAGAATTTTTTTTTTTTTTTTTTTTTTAGACAGAATTGTTAATATTGCTACCTGAGTTGTTACCCGAACTATAAAGTTAACGGATTAAAAAAAAAAAATTCTGGACTGCAACAAAACTTTCCCGTCATTCGTCCATGTTACATCAGATCTGCTCCATGTGTTGACTGTCGTGCTATTCTCTTACTGGTGCGGCTCCATCTAGTGGCACAGATGTGTAATGACAGCAGAAAGTCTATTCCTTGATTATAAAACAAAGCCATTTCTGGGTCACGTAAACCAGACAATAAAATATTTGCTGAAATTGAAATATTAAAAAAAAGGCATTTTTTTGTGTTAGATTAAAAAATGGGGGAAAAAAAAATAAAAAGTCACATTTTTATTTTTTTAATTTTTGATTGACAATCCAAAATGGAAAAAAACAAATGATACACAGATAATTACGGATTGGTAAAGTTACTGAACTTTAACATGGACATTTTCATTTTAAAGTTCTCCCAGACGAGGATTTGACAGGAAACAAGGTTATTTGTAACAACTGACAAGTTGAACTCCCCGTTAAAAGTTTCTGCTGTTACCTCAGAAATTACCTGTTTTATTGTTCTGACTGTGCTGAGCTACAATCATTTTGTTGGATTTTGTTTGAAGACATTTTTTTGTTGTTTTGTTTGTTGTTTTTTTGTTTTTTTGTGCTGATGTTAAAAGTGTTTGAACAACAAATGTTATGGCACTTTAGTTCATATGGCAGCAGAACATTTCAATAAAATCATTCTGTATATAATATGTGCTTTGTGGTTGAGACAGGAGTGACAACACCACACAGGTGATTTAGTACATTAAGTGTGAAGTAAGGACAACCTGGCCGTCCTTGTTTTAACACAGGTTGTAGTGTGGGAAATCTCCATCTAGAAACTTGGCAGTCTCCTCTCTATCCCCCCTGAGTGCCAAGTGCTTCTGGGCAAGACACTTAAATCTACATTGTGATTGTAGAGACAATAAGCTGTGCTAAGTGTGGAGTTTCTCCTTGTGCCTGTGTGGGTTTTTCTACATGTCATCCAGCCTCTTCTCAGAGTTCAAAAGCATTCATGTTCGGTTGATTGAGAATTCTGAACTGACCGTAGGTTTGAGAATGAGTGCTTTCTGGTGGGCCACCAGACCAGTGAACAGAGACCGGGCTAATCTTCAAGAGCTGCAACAGTTTGCTGAGAAGGAGACACCTACCTATGTCACCCACAGAATTAAATCTTTGACGTCTACAGAAAAATATCAAGCTACCACACAAACTACTGGGCTTGTGTGTATCTGTGTTTGTGTTCGTTCCATGTAAACCATTAATAAGGCAGCACACGACTCTCATGACCTTGCTAATATATTGTCCCTTTCTCCTTCCTGTAACATTGACAGAAGACCTTTGCAACATGAAGTGGCAAATCATATAAATATTGGTTAATCAAAACAGGTCATGTGCTTTTTTTAAATACCAGAACCACCTGAGTTGAGGCGTCGGTAGAGAACATTCAGCCACATCAGTCACTGCCGAAATTAACCTAACAGTCACAAATGCTAACTCGACTAAAATCATTTACACAATTAGTCAAAACAAGTGAAATACATAATTTACTGAGCCACATGAGCATTCAGGGTTCATGTCTTATTGTGTTTTTACAAAGCTTCCTGTGTGTGTCTTTTTGAAGCCATGTGATGCATGACAGCTTTATCTTTATCCAGAAACTTCCACTGAATTCATCCTCTCTGTCCCTGCAGAAGAATGAGCGCAGAGAGAGATATTCATTGACTAGGCCGAAGATATGATGCCATCAGCCACACCCAGATCTTGCTCGCCAATTGGCTGCCAACAGTTTCCATGGCCACTCCATGTTTTGCACTTGCACTGAATCAAAATAGTAGAACTTGTAGCTATGCTACTTAGCCTGAGTATGAGTCATGCGGATACAGAGAACAGCTAACTTGTTTGCTTTTGAGAAGGCTGGGTTTTGAACAAGGCCTTGAGAACAGTGTCGTCATGGTAAGAGCTGGAGGCTACCTCAGGATTTTCCTTTTTCTTATAATATGTGTGTGCTCCTTCAAGGAACTGTAGAACCTACAGTTGAAAATGTTCATCCTGCATGCAATAAAAGTGTTCAAAAGAAGCCATATAGTTATTTTGATTTTGAAGCCAGAGTTGTTTGAATTTATGACTGTGACCCTTTAACACAATCCTTAACCAAAAGCCAGTCTACGCTTGAAATCCACAGTCATAGGAATCATTGCAGATGAAGAGACAGTTCACTAGTTACTAAAAAAGCCTGTTTTGCCTCTTATCTCATCTGCATGTGAGACCAACTCACGCTAAAGCACGAGGCACATTAGGACAGCAGTTTTTAGACGATAGCAGAGATCTATGGCACTAATGAAAAAATCATACAGAACTTTGACCAAATCACACAGTCGCTGTAAATAAGTAGAATCCCATAATTACTCACCCACGATCTCAGCTTAATTTAACTTCTTTAACAGATAAGAAAAGTAAGATATGCCTGTGAAGAGGCTCAGAGGCACAGGTCATGGTATATCTAAACTGTGTTACAGAATCATACTGTTTAGTGGAAATGCATGTTTGAAAAGGTAATGATCAAGTTAATGTCATTTAAGAGACATTAATGCAGAAATTGAGATGAATAGGCTTTCTGAGCAGTGCCATTAAAACAAAAAACCCCAAAACAACAACAATAGAAAAAGAAAAAAATACACAGAAAAAAAAAAAAAAACTTTAGGAGCCAAGTCCACAGTTTTCCTGAACGAATGGGGCCAGCTGCAGTTTATGTAGCTTAAGAGACAGAACTTCCCTCATGCTTTTGTAACAGTAAACACAACTATGGGTTGTTCTCATTTTAGACGGGGGCATACGTAGCTGTACATATATGATGAAGCTCCACATGGTATGTTGAATCCAGAACAATGTGAGACTGTTGCCAGATAGTAGTTCACTCATTTGAGCTGCGATGAGTTTCCTCCACAGGGTGGCCGGACTGTCCCTTTCAAATAGGGTGAGAGGTTCAGTCTGACCAGTAGAAGGCACCGGATCAGACCCAGGACACACTTGGAGAGATTGTGTTTCTGACGCTGGTCTTGAAATTACCTTGGTGTCCACCCAGAAGAACATGAGGAGGTTGCTAGGGAGAAGGACATCTGGGCCTTTTGGCTGCTCTGGCTGTTTTTTCTCATATAACGTCACTGCTGAGCTGTGTTTTATAAGGTGAAACAACTCTGGTACCAGAACAAGTCTAAATGATAATGTTATGGACTTTATTCATTTTATTTTTTTGTGTTCCTCTCCTTTACTAATTTCCTTTAAGGACTGATACCCTGGCAAGTATTTAAACTACAGTGAGAATAACTAGATAAGCTATCATTGTAATTATTAACCAGCAGTCGTCCTTTATGACGCTGCAGGTGGTTCTGCTTTGCCTTGCTTTCATTTGAACCAAAAAAAAAAAAAAATATATATATATTTTATACCATAGTTGAACCAAAA
This sequence comes from Hirundichthys speculiger, assembly GCA_018398805.1. Lineage (NCBI taxonomy): Eukaryota > Metazoa > Chordata > Actinopteri > Beloniformes > Exocoetidae > Hirundichthys > Hirundichthys speculiger. The sequence continues at coordinate 2,661,915 of JAGFBZ010000381.1, read as the reverse complement.
GGGTTTATTCAGGACTCTATGCCACAGAGAGCAGTAGGAGTGGAGAGGAGGATAATGCAGTTTCATGGATTAGAGGGCAAAGGATGAAGAATAAATCAACTTTATTAATTTTACCAAAACGTAAAGTTTTCCAACATCAGCATGTCTGGAAACAAAAAGACACCAGAAACATCAAGCAAATCAGAAACAAAAACTGACATGGAAAAACACAGGCACAGGCAAACAACAACAATCTGGCAATGACCGAAGGAAGCCTCAGAGTATAAATACTGAGGGAGAGGGTGGTAATTATTAATTTAACACAGGTGTGTGGAAATCAGCAGCTTAAACCTGATGTAAAAGAAGAAATGAAAAAGAATGCACATTGCTATGAGCCCTACAAAATGAATCCGGAGCTTCAACATAAAGCAGACATCATAAACTAGAACAAAAAATAATGGCCAGTCTTAACCCAAAACTAATAAACAAGGAGTTTTTTAGTTTTGACTTCATTACCCATTGTTGTGTGAACGTTTGTGATTGGATCACACACTTTGACTGACATTTGTTTTATTTTGATCTCACATAAGGTGTGAAACTCCAGTCCTTGAGGGCTGGTGGGTCTTAGATGTTTTCCCTGCATCAGCGCGCCTGATTCAAATGAATGGGTCGTCAACAGACTTGTGCAGCATGTTGGGATGAGCAGCTGATGGTGATCCGTTGAAGCAGGGAAACATCTAAGACATGCAGGATGGCGGCCCCTCAAGGACTGGTCTTTGGCCCCCCAGAGCCTGATGTCAAACCAATTACTGAAAAAAAAACCAGAAAACAGATCTGGACATAATGAGCACCACTGTAAAGAAAAAAAAACTTTTTTTCCCCCCCAAACTTTATCAGCTTGGGTGTAAAACACCCAAGAAAAGATGGAGCATGCTGCAGGGCTTCTATTTTTCTTCCTCACTGCTCACCAGATCCCCATCCATCCATCTATTTAGTTTCACCTATCTTGGATCAGGTCCTCGGCAGAGAGGCCCTGACCTCTCTCTCCCCAGCCACCTTTACCAGCTCCTCCAGAAGGACACCCCAAGGCGCTCCAAGGGCAAGCCAAAAAATGTAATCTCTCAAGCATACCTTAGGGTCTCCCGGTTGGACATGCTCACCAGATCCCGGATTTCCATAAACAAAGGAAGTCAATAGTATCTAGGGCTGAAGGGCGTACACATCCTTATCATTTGAGAGATACAGTGGAAAGCTTTTACAAATGAGTTCTGTGAGTGGCCCCCGAGAATGCATATGAGGAGTGCCCCTTCAAGAGTGGTTTGGATGGATATTTATCCAACAGGGTCAGGGGAGAGCAGGAAAAATGGCATTATCACTCATGTCATGTGTCTCGCTTCATAGCGCCTTAAAACTTGTGACACCAGCTGCCATGGCTGCAGCAACCTTTGCCCCACTGAGAAAGATCAGCAGAGGAGATCGAAAGTAGTCCATCATCAACCAGTATGGCCAGAGGAGTCACTGTGCTTGTGTTAGATATCTTGGGGGGAGGGGTGAGCAGGGGTGGGGTGGGGTCACACAATGAGGCAGTCTTTGCAGAGGCATGCACTCCACCCATCCGTGGAATGGCTCTACATCACCATTGAGAAGACCGCCGTGTGTGGACGTCACACATATGCAAAGTCCCCCTGAAAAACACACACCCACAAGGACAGAATTATAAAATGACAGGTATGCAAATGCACGGTGACACACGGTAGACACACACACATGCACACACACACACACATACACATGCAAAGGTAAGTTTACATAAACCCCCAGGGCTCCGAGGGTGGAGGGTTAGTGCAGATTTGAATAGCGATGATGCGGCCTCAAGGGCTCACATGCAACACATAGCAGAAGAAGAACTGAAGGCATGCTTGAGAAATTTGTGGTCTCATTTGTTTGCAGTCATGGCTTTTATTTGGTTGGTCAATAATTTAGGAAATGTGAAATAAGATGCCTTAGATTGAAAACTTACAAAAACATCTTGCAAATCAACTATTTAAATGTTACATACAGCTCTAAACCACATTTAGTTTTACTTAAAACTTTCGTAACAGTACTTACGTCACCTGCTGTAAAACAATATATTTATGAAAGTCCTATAGTTGGGAATTTTAATATTTCACTAAGCAGAGAAGTTGTAGTGTAACTGAAATATACTATTTAAGCACACTGCTGTCGTTCTACAGTCTTATGTTACTTTAAATTCAGAACTTTAATCAGTGGTAGAGCAATATGTTAAAGTCGATATAAAGCTCCACTGTTCTGCACGTATGAATAGTCATGAATCATAGAGAAGGAAGAAGCGGGTCTTGTTTTGGATGGACATTTTCATGCTCTGATCTTTGCTTCTCTGTTTCACATGAATCCTTATTTATCTCGTGGCTCCCGCGTAACTCTAACTGAGCACAGGAGTTGTTCATCATTGTAAAATCGACATTCAGTGCGTTTACATGGGAAGTTTAATTCCTCTTTAATTCAGAATTGAAATTAAATCTGATTTAAAAATTACCATCTAAACACCTAATTCCAAATGAAAATATCCATTCCGAATTAAACTTAATTCAGAAGTAAGTGGCTGGTTTATTCTGATTTTAATTCTGAATAGAACAATCCCGCGGTCATGTATACACTCATTCCACTTTAAATTAATTCTGGTCTTTCTGCGCATGCTCGTTCCCTTGCCCGTCTGTCGCGATGACGCTTATATTCCGCCCTAGGGCTTGTTGAAAATCATTGACATGATGTTGTCGTGCTGCTGCTTCAAAAATAAAATAAAAACAAATCCAAAAAGGATGCTAATAATGTAGTCCTCCATGTTGTTGCTTATCAAGTAAGTTTGTTTTTTAGACGTAAATATGTAAAGACGTCCGCCCCCCATCCAATCAGAACCCTTCCCAACCCCCAGACCTTAAGTGGAATTGGATAAAGCCAATCAAACGTGTTTTCCATGTAAACCTAAATTTGGAATTACTATTTCCATGTAAACTCGAAGGAAAATAGTTTAATTCTGAATTAATTTAATTCGGAATAATTAATTCCGAATTAAAAAACACCATGTAACCGTGGCCATTACAGCCATGCTTGTCTGTGTTTAAAAAAAAAAAAAACGATGAGTTTAACAATAATTTGCAATTCAGTAAAAGTCACAAAAAATACACACAAATCATAAATAGCGAAGTAAATACAATTTGCATGAGTAATATTGGGCATAACATTAGAAGTGGGAAAACTATACACCATGAAATCATCTTGATTTCCTCCTGATGACAATTAAAGTTGTAAATCCAAAGTATAATTGAAGTATAGCCCAGCTTTCTCTGAACCGTTTACATGCCTATGTCCAAAACTTTTCATGTAAACATAAGGAATCATCTTGTTCTTTAGTGGCACACGGTCATCTGAGAAGCTTAAATTCTTCTGTTTCTGTGTTAATTTTTAGCAACAAAGCGCTCACTGCTTTGAAATGTCTGCTCCTCGCACACACAACTCTAGTTTCTGTAGGTGGTGCTGTTAGCTGTGCTTGTAAAACTGCTTGCCTCTTCAAATATTCATTAAAAAAAAAAAAAAAACGGCAAACACAGCAGAAGTTTCTAGAAAGGATTTATGGCACTCACACGCCACAAAACACAAAGCTTAAATTCAGCAAACCATTCTTTTAGTTAAAACTAGGTGCCCATAGTTTTTAAAATCATCTCCTGACCTCAGAAACAGTCAGGATGGTGCAGAAAATGCAACTAAAATAAAAATAACAAATAAATAAATAAATCTTAGTTTTACTGTGGGACACCATGGACCCAAGATATTTCTGATTATCAATAGCTCATATAAATAACTCATAAAAACTCCAGACAACCTATGTCACGTGCTACAATATGAAGATTCACAAATCACACTTAAGGCCGTCCGTAAAAGGGGACTGACTGGAAACCTTGTTCTTGTTTTTATAATATATTTTTGGAAGAAACAGGTTCTGTGTGCTCCAGATCAAAGATACAAATAACCATCCAGACTCTTATCAAGTCCAAAAGTGGGCAACTGTGATGTATGGGACCGTATCAGTGCCCTTGGCAAAGGTACTTTATAGGTTATTTAGAGGAACATGTGCTGGCTGCTTTGCCTGTACTGCAGGAGGAAACTGGAGTCAGAGAAACAACACACAAGAATGGAAGTGACATCTGTAAAGTCCAACAGGAACCCTTCATCTCACTAAAAATCATATTAAACAACTGACAATACGCAGCACAAATCAGCAGCGTTCCCAACGTGGTGAGTGAAAATGTCTTTAAGTGTTTTTTCCCTTTTTTTTTGAAATTAATAAAGACCTGAAAATACAAAAGGTTTTTGAAATTTTGCATTTGTATCTTTAAAGGATATATCCCAAATCAAATGTGTAATCAATTTTTAACCATTTGCCATCAAACTCTGTGCAGTATCAGATTTTAAGTCTCCTACATAAACGTGCTTGGCTGAATCACTGTCATGCTGAATGTGTGTATGAATAAGAAATATGTGACACTTGATATTACTTGATAAATGTCAATTTTTTCCCATTAAAGCTATTGCTGTGTATGAATGAGTGCCCTTTAATCACTATAAAGATTCATTCGGAGCCAACAGATGTGTAGTTTCTGTACAAAGAACTGCAGGGAGGCCAAGGTTAGAAAAGTTTTAATTCCAGACACGCTCAAAGGTGGGGTTTAAATCCGCTCAACAGAGGGTGAGCAGATTTTTTTATATTGTTGGACAGCTGCTAAAATCAGGGCCCTTTCCCATCTTTTATGGTGGTACAGTTTAAAAAAAAAGAAGTATCTGTACTGTTTATGAAGTGGGGTGAAAAGTCAACGCACTTCAGAGCAAGGGTCCGGTGGGTTTTATGGAAGACAGAAGAAAACATGTTCAACTGCGGGAAGCTTCCTGGAAAGCAAGGTGGGGCAAGGCTCAGGGTTTACTTTACGGCTCATTTGATTACCACCGTAGTAAATATATAACCACAGAAGTTTTCATTTGGGGGTTCATGTAGGTTGTGGCAGCTCTGACGGAGGTATGGACCAGAGGACTGACACCAGGTTTGTTTTTCCATCTACCAGCTCAGCGATGACCTCTGCTCAGAGAGTGAGTCAACATTTCGACACCTGGTTAATACCTTGACTGCCACACCCAATGACATAGATCCGTGTTCACAAGTCATACATGAAATAAAGTCAGCGAAGCCTCCAGATCCACTTGCAAATTACCACTCACATCTACAGGCATGCACACACACACACACACACACACACATCCACACACACACTTGGAATCATAAAAAAAACTGCAAAACTGTCATTTGCAATTCAAACAAATATTACTTATTACTGCAGTTCACAGCACGTTGCAATGCCACAATGATTGAAATGTAAACCAAGTAAGAAACAATACTACTAGTTATGATCTGCTAAACTGCATCATATTACATAGCATTGTCTATTAAAAGTCTCACTCAGTCTTTATGTAAGGTTGGCAAATCATTTTTGATTTGCACTTTTTTTTTAAGGGAAAGGAACACCATGTGAAAGAATGAGAAGAGGTATGAGCTCTCAGTTATTTATTTTATTCTTTTTTATCAAGCTCTCAGGATTTAATCAGCTTGTTATGGCTGTGGATTCTACAGGAAAAGCACATCTAGAAAAAACTAAATCTGGGAAACCAGGAAAACCTTCTGAGAGAGAACCGCTCACAGCTTTGGCATGAAGTAAAAGTTGGAGCTTGTTTGAGAAAAAAAATTGGAAAATGAACTACTCTGAATTATTAGAAGCACAAATGTGACATACAGTAAGTAGAGGTATCTTTGAAGAATAAATAGAGCAGTTCTCCAAGTGTTGTGAAAGACATTTGATATAAGCTTTGGGCTTATACTGCAGCCAGTGGCTCACTGATCTTTTTACTCATCGACAAAAGAATGGATTCAAGTGAATATCAATGAACTCTAGATCGCTGTCCGCAAAACCTTTTGGGGTTTTCCACATCAAGACACACCTTAAGATCATTAGTCAACTAACAAAGACTTGGTCAACAGCTTGCTTACTGTCTGTGATTATTCATTCCATATCATACGCTGTTTTGTTTTTGTACAGTGGGGCCTCAAATAGAGAACCAGACAGCATGTTTGCTCACATTCATCTGCAGTGTTGTTTTACTGCTTGGTGATGACACCTTGTGGCTGTGGCTTGTACTGCAGATTGAAGTCATGCAGCAGAGGCAGGGTGTCAACAGCCAGCCATATGTACCCATTCGGAACTAGGACTGCAGCCTAGGGTGACACTGCTCAGGAAAAACTAGAACAGTTTCCTCCAAGCAAGGCATGAAACAGCACAGACGCCTCGCAGCTAATGTCAAGGCTGATTGACGATATCTGGAAATATAATCAAGAAATGATGGCACTTATTCACCTATTCCTAATTTGCCTATAAAGTCCCTACTTATTGTGAAACCTTTTGTAGAAGACTATATATATATATATATATATATATATATAATGTGTGTGTGTGTGTGTGTGTGTGTGTGTGTGTGTGTGTTACAAACAGCCCAAATCTCTGACATCACACTGTATTTATTCTCTGGTGTGCAATACTTTTTTAAGACTATTCTTAATACTGTACTATTTTTATTCTATTTTATAATATTTTTTTTACTCTTTTATTGATATATTCCCTCTGTATCTTAATCTATATTTCAAACTGTGTTTGCTTTCTTTACTGCTTTGTCGGTGCTGTAGCTGCTGGAACCACAATTTCCCTGACGGAGATCTCCCAAGGAATTAATAAAGTTCTATCTATCTATCTATCTATCTATCTATCTATCTATCTATCTATCTATCTATCTATCTATCTATCTATCTATCTATCTATCTATCTATCTATCTATCTATCTATCTATCTATCTATCTATTGCACTATTTAGAAATCTTTTCCAAATAGTATGACACCAAAAGTCAACTAAACCAACCTTGAACATTTTCCAGGCCTTTCCAGATATTCAACTGCTTTAAAGGTGATACTGATAGACGTCACTCAGTGTTTAGGGGCAGCAAACGAATGGAACGGCACCGAAAGAAGTCTCTAAGTCAGAATACATTTTCTTTAATTTTACTCTCCAGAATTTTGTTAAGATAAGTGAAAATCCCCATTTTGCCCAGATAGGCTTCTAAAGAACATGCCATGTTGCCTGAACGCAAGATCTATGTAAGTGTGTCATCCAAATTAGAAATTCAATCATGCAAAATATAATTTTTTTTATTTAAAAATTTAGTTTTCACTAAACTGAATTTAAATGCATAGAAGCATTGAAAAACCTTTGTCAAACAAACACAACAGTTCACTGAAATGTAAACAAAATAATTTAACCTTATTGTAACAGAAATAAATTCAAGTGTTTAGCATCTTTTTTCTGCCTGTTGTTTCTGTAGAAATGAAAACAGTATCCTAACAACTTCATATTGTAGATTTAGAAACCGCCATACTCACTTGATCCATTCACATCCCAAAACAAGATCAACATTTAGATGTAAAGATCCCATTTAAAACCCAAAGTCATATTTTGTAGTCAGAAGAACTTTGAGGAATGGAAGAGTAAACAATGTCGGAGCACAATTACATGATGTTCAAATCTTCAGATGCTGCATTTATCTGATAATTTAGAACATTTTCTTCTTGCAGAATCACTTCAGTGCATCAGATAAAGCTGGGACACTCTGTCTTTGGAAATGCCGAGCTGCAGAGATGAATAAAAGACTGGTAGAAAATCCTGCTTCCACCTTCTGCTTCCCTGACTGACATCAAATGCACCAGTTTGAATCCTGGCTGGGACTTTTCTGTGTGGACTTTGCCCCACCAGTGTCTGTATGTGTTTGGTTTCTCCAGGTACTCTGGCTTCTGTCCTACAGTAAAGTGTCCATGATTGTGAGCGCGTGTAATTGACTGTCTCATTTACATCTTTGAGGTCCTGTGATGAACTGCCGACATGTCCAGGGACTAGAGATTACATAGTTGTTGTCAAAGTTCACAATTCCTTCATAAAGTGTTCAGGTCATGTAATCTTCATTTTCATTTTCATACTTGAACATTGAAATAACATCCCTTGTGATTACTACCCTTCTCTGTTTTTGATATACTATAGCTTATATCCTGACTGTGGCTCCAAGTGGGAAGGAATCGCCGAGAGGTATTGTGAATCTGATTGTGATCCCTCATAATGAAGGGTGAGGATACAGGAATCCTGGTGACCACCCAAGAATTTGATAAAAAGTAACTTTATGCGTGTTAATTTATGCCACGTAATTTGCTTAACCTGAGACCGGCAGAACCCTCTGGGGGTGTGTTAATGTGAAAGCTGAATCAACACATGCTTCCAGCTGAAGCTTCCAGTAATATCAGCTGAAACAAATCATTAGTCATATAACCAGTGCTGTGGCTTGTTTGGTTGGCAACAAGCTGATAACATGCCAAAGTAAATAGTATTCATCGAGCAACTATGAGATTGGGATGTGATAAAAGAGGCGGTGGCATGAATGAGATTTGAAAAGTAGATAAACTTTTTTTTTTTTTTTAAATCCCTGGTTGGAAATATATTTATGAAATACAAATAATAAGCAGGTAGTGGTATGAACAAATCTGTCATTGCACTTCTATAGTGGTTGCAACTGACAACAGAAAATCAAAGTGTAATAGAATACCCTACATTTCTCTGAATAGGTTATGTAAATGCCCTATAGTGATTTATATGTCCAATTTGCAATAGGTTTCTAGTTTACTTTGCTTTGAAAAAGCTCCTCAAGACTCACGAAATGACTTGGAGCTGTTTTCACAGGCTGAGTGGCGTGCTTTGGGGCTAACTAAAGGCGGCCCGGCTACAAAGAGAATAGCATGGCAGAACACGTTCAGATCTGCACAGACTCACGCTCCCTTAAAATAGTGTTAATCTTCCAGTCAGTCTGTCTTCACGGTGACCATACTGTACACTGCCTGCTAGTGTTGGACTGACACCAGCCAGGGACCCAACCATAAACCTCCCTGTGGCCCCGCTGGCCTCTGAGACACCATAATCACCATCGAGCCAAACAATTAAGACATTAAGTAGCTCAGGATTTGAAATACAATGTGAAGATTAAAAGATGGAAGTGCACCTGCTAGCATAAACAGCAGGGGAGGTCATGGCCTGCCACATTAAAGGCCAATAAATATAAGACAGCTGGGAGGAGGAGAGCTTAAAAGATAACAAAATGTTGGTGTAAAGATGTATTTAGGATTTAGTTGTGTTTAAGCTAAAGCTATTGGATCATAAGCGCGGGAGTTATGCTTGGCCAGCCACAGCTAATATTTTTCGAAGTATTTCAACCAAACCTCTATCTCCTTTAAGTTTAAACCTTTTTCTCCTGTGCCAAATCAGCAGTTAACATCTTTAAAACCTACCCTTCTCTGGAGTATGGCTTGCAATGACAATGTACACATTTGTCTCCAGGTAGACACTTAAGCTAAAGGGAGTTGTTGAGTAAACGCATATCAAGCGTTGGTACTTCACTTGCACGGCCGGTTAATTCATGAACATTGTATCTACGGCTGCAGGCAATCTCAGCTCAGAGGTCTGACGCACAATGCAAGTATTTAACTTAAATGACGCTTCACCATGGCTCTACAGAAATGCAGTTGAGCGGCAGCAGTGGAACCTCCTCACGTGTTTGCTGTTTGTTGAAAGAAATCCCATTATTTTCTATTAGTTTTGTGATGCAGAGTCAAATTCAATCAACCATTCATTTCATATTTTCATTAACTGTTGTAAGCTCTCTTCTAAGAAAGTACTAAATCCAATTTAATTATGAGATGAAATGTAGGTCTTTAGGTCTTTATGTAGAGCTCCAGTGTGGGAAAACAAGTGTACTGCCATTCCTGCAGGTCATGTGACTCTGATAAGGTACAGCACTGTTTTGAGCTAAATGTCAGCTCTTTAACAAGCTCACAGGGACAATATGGTCTTTTAATGTGCTAGCATGACAACATTTATACATTTGTTGTTGATGAGGATGATATCAGTGTTGCCTTTGGTTGTAAACCAGGGGTCTCCAATTCCAGTCCTCAAGCGACCCTTGCATGTCTTCGATGTTTCCCTGCTTCAGCGCACCTGATTCACGTGAACGCGTCGTTAACAGACATGTTAACGACCTGGATGTCAAGTTGATTGTGATCCCTTCATGTGAATCAGGTGTGGCAGGAAAACATCTAAGACGTGCAGGGTTGCGGCTCTCGCGGACTGGAGTTGAACACCCCTGTTGTAAACATATAAGCGAGAAAATTAAAAGTTGGCCCGATATTCACCCTGGATGAAAAGTCACAAAGGTCACATCATTCTGTGGGTTCGTAAAGGGCAAATCAAAGGAAAAACATGAGCTCTCGAACAAGATTCGTATCAAGAATCTTGCTCCCCATAAGAATTTTTATTTCTTTTTTTTTTTTTTTAACCTTCTCTGTAACCATTTTTCTTAGCTTTCAGGGCAACAACCATTATTCTTTGTGTTGTAAGAGTTTTAAGGCTCCAAGGCCCTGAACTTTGTACTTGTTGTTTTAGGTAGCTTGTGATCTTGGTCATTCATACATAACTTCTTATTAACCCCATATTAAATTTCCCAGGGTATGTTTTAACCAGTGAACGGTGAGTAATAGCCCATTTAAAGCCCTTTTGTGCATTCTGGTACACAAGAGGGAGATAAATCAAGAGACATGTCTGAACAAAGTTTTTAATCCAAGATCATATATAGATGCTGCTCTGTATGTGATAAACTGCAATAGTCAGTTTTTTTTAATGCTGAATATCATGAAAAGGCTAAAAATGTTTCACAGTGTGGCACAGATGAAACTGGGGTAGCCAACTACACAGCTGATTAGCATGTAGTTAATTTAGCTGCACTTTAACACGGCACTGCCTAAATTGCAACATTTTGTGTTCAACTTGAAGTTTCACTCAAAGTCGAATGTGATTACAGCGTCACATGGGTTTCGATCATCTGTAGTTACAGCTGTCTGGAAACTGGAAATATGCTGCAATGTTGTCTCAGTCATCTGCTCATACACTTAGTCAGGCCCATGCTTGAATTATCATTATTGACACGGAATGAACTTTAAGAGCCACTCTGAGTCGCAGTGACTGAAAAGATATAAAAGGATACTCCGCCCCCCATGATATGAGTGTCTGTCTTAATCTACGTGTGCATGTGCGTACATGTTTTAGCACTGTGTAATGATCCTGTTGAATAAATAATGCACTACATATATTATGTAAGTTTTCTGTTGCTCTTTGTTTTAGAGCCCGAACCCTGGATCGGTTTAATCACTTGAATCCTTGTCAAAACTTTTCTGTGTTAGATTTAAGGAAGTGTGCAAGAAAAGAGAACTCTTTTCTTAATACTTAAACTTAATAGGACTTTTTTAAAGACACGGTTAACCTTTAAAACCACAGATACTAAGGACAGAATGAGAAGATAATGTAAGAAACCATTTAGGTGGTGAACATCAGGGTAAACTCCATAAACCTCAAAAAAAAAAAAAGAAAAAGAAAAAGGAGCAACAAAGCTTTTGCTCCAGGGTGGTCAAATGTGATACAGGTTACTGTTAGAAGGAGAGACAAACTCTTGTAGTTAGATGATACAGAGTCTGAGAACGAAAAAAAAGTCCTCATAACTGTGCAAGCATGGGAAATGCAAACAGTGAGGATGAGCGTGTGGCATACAAACTATCTGTGCCTTAATCCGGAGCAAAACAATAGAATTTTCTGAGTGGAGAGAAATGCATTTTACAAATGCGTACATTATACTTTTAAAGTATTTTCTTTTTTGATAAATAAAGACCCCAATCCGTGCAAGCAAAAATATATTCTGCACTAAAGGACACACAAAAAATGCATCTGCTCACATTACAAGTGCACAAAAAATAATAATAATGGAAGGATTTCAGCCTATTTACTGTAAGGGAGTAAATGCACGTGGCTCTGTATCAATTTACAGGTTTTTCTCTTGAGAAATGTGCTGCACAAGTCATTAATGAAATCAACTGGTCTAAATGGAAATTTTAAGTGATTCACCAATTCTTGTTTAGAAGTCAATGGGAAATCTTATCAGATTCTCTGGAAAAATCTGATAAGGTTTGCCACAAATCAAATGCCTTATTAAGTTTAAAAAAACAAACATATGTTTCATAAGTATTCACACTGATAATTCCCCGTTTCTTTGTAAGATTATCGACTGTTAAATCTCAGCTACTTGTGCCAAAAGACTGGAAGGCATGTGAGTTTCGGTCAGTCCATCTACATGTATATGAAAGAATCATATGGAGCACATGGATGGATCAAAGTATTTATGTGCCTGCCGTTGCAACAGAGTTAGAGTTTGGAAGGTCTTTGTTCTCCATGTGGTATAGAGTTTTTTTCATGACATACTTTCAAGATGAACTTACATTCACTTTTATATATCTTGTGTGGTAATTGAAGAATGGTCTTTCATAGGTGGCTTCTGACTGAAGTGAAAATGATGAACATACATGTCTTGACAGTAAAGTGGAATCTCCAAGAACACATCAGACCTAAGCTTTCAGCCCGTACAATGAGCGGTGCAAACTTGGAATTCACACTTTTGGGAAACTGGACCAGCTCTCAGCTTCAATAGTAGACATGTGATAGCTATTGAGATTTTTTTTAAGACCTACTTTTATTAGCAGCCAGACACAAGGTGGTAAATGGTCTAGGTCAAACTAACAAGTCAAAGTGTGTTTCTGTGGAAATGCTGCCCAGTGAACCTAAACCACGCACAAGGTTCATGAGTACATTTCATTATTTCACCTTCAAACCGGTCAAGTTGTACTGAACCAAGCCCTTGTACCCTTTTCTCTGGGGAAGGCCTTTTTTTTAGCAAGTGCTAAGAGATGATTGGTCAATCTGTTTGTTAACTGTCCACACTGGAACCCCACAAGGCTTTGCTAAAGGCCAGAGTTCTCATAGGTTGAGTTGCTGAAAGTGACCGCTGTCCAAACCCCCCCAGGCCCCAAAATACAGACGGCACAACGCCTGTGTTGTAATCGAGGTGGTACATTGAAAGTGGACCCAGCATGCTGGACTGTGATGTGCCGCAGCACAGCCTGGTAGTCTTCGCCCTCAGACCAGAGCAAATAAACACAACCAGCTACACAAACACTTTGGCTGGGGCCAGGAAAGCCCATGCACACTACTAAAGGAGGGCATCTAAGTATAGAGGGGTGGATGGGCATGATATTGCAAAATAGTTTTTAAAGGGAGTTGTTTCCAGATCGTATAAGTAAGGCGTACTGTAAATGCACTGTTTGGCTCATAAAATCACATCTAACCCAGACAGGTTTCAATTATAAAACAACACAGGCTTCAGAAGTTATACTTTTAAGCTACTTTAAACAGTTCTAATCTCACTTCTACTTACAGTGTAATGTAATGTTTGCGTAAATGAAATCATACTCTTTTGACATCTTATCAGACTTATACGCCATGTTTATCCCACTCCTGAAAGTTGGGTCATGTTGTGTTTCCCATCTCGGAAATCTTATCTGAAGAGGGCATGAGATTGTTTTTGTCACACAGACCTTGTGAGTTGACATCCGGAGATTACGTAACCATGTAATTTAATGATGAGGTGAGTTGCGGCATAGGAATAATACAGACAATTTATTTTCAGTATATATATTTTAGATAAGTTTAGTCGTAGTGACCTTTCTTCATTAATTATACAGTCTCTTAAGGGGCAATAAAGACAGAAGTTGAAGGTGACGTCAAGTAGTCAAAGGCTTGATGTGTGGAGTGTCTGCACCTGATAAAGTGTCCTTGTGCTGCTTTCAAACATTGAGTGCTGTGATCTATGAATCCTTGTTCAACCAAATGTTTTCAAATTTGTTTTGAACAGAGTTTTTAAATGTTGTTTTTTAATAGAGATGAAAAGCAAACATATCACTTTACTAAAGTATTTAACTGTTACTTGATTGTTTCCTTTTTCGTGACACTTTAGTGGCGCTTGATTCATTTTCCCATTCCAATCTGGCATTGCAAGTATTTGATTTTTTTCTTCTTCTTCTTTTTTCTAAAGATGAACCTCCTATTTTCTATGGACTTTTTTTGCCATCTCTGTCTTCCATCATGGCTGCCCATATGAATGGATAAATGTGTGTATAACCTCTGCCAAAGGTGCTGTCCATCCTATTTATATATATATTTGTATAAAGTTAATTAAGTGATTACAACATAAAGTGTGACTCTATAGCTTATTCTAAATTCATAATCTGATAATCATTTTGCAACAAGCAGAAAAAACAAACCTTTTGGCTGAGGTCTCCAGAAAATGGACTGCTCTTTTCCACCGTCACAAGTGATGCCACTCAAACACAGGTCGGCATCATCACCCATTTCTTTTTCTTTGCATCATGTGCTGATCTTGTGACAAACTGTCCAGCAACTGAGCATAAGCCTTTGATTTCCTTTACTGATACACTAACCTCTGGTCATCAGGTGACAACTAATGAGTCATTATCACAGAATCAGGCCATTAATAAGAAGAGTTTGTAAAAAAAAAAAAAAAAACTAAACAAAAAGAAAACAGGTATATTTATTTTCTTTGGCATCTATACACACAGGATTAAAGTCATATCCTTTTAACCAAGAGGGGAGTCACTTTGGAAGGTCTGTAGCTTCTGCACTTAAAATGGTAGTATTTGAGTTCTCAGATTACATCAAAACCCCTGAGCACATATACTCTACAGGATATGTGTATTTAAGTCAGGGAACATTTTACTATGAAGAATATGGCAGAAAACCTGTGTGGGGGTGATAAATCTTTTGTATCCTAAAATATCAGGGCTAAACTGAGTGAAAGGAAGGCGTAGTATAAGGCAAATATACAGATTGAGTCTTCAGAGCAAGCCAAACTGGACTTATGGAGATGAATCGAATAGAAAATGGGAGATAATGGCTGCCTCTAAGTAACACATTTATATCTCAGGAAAATACAATACTTTTTTTGTTAGACATGTTGGCCTCTTATAAATAAAGCCCGTTCTCAGAATCAGATTGTCCAAATGGTGAAATAACATCGTATTCATATTGTTTTCATTTTTGAACAGACCATTACGTGATCTAACCCTCATGGCCAATATAATCATGTGGCATAAAATCCTGCCTCATTAAATGTGATTTATCAACCATTTTATCATATAGATGTTTGTTTTTGGCAACAGTTTGACAGACCGTCTTTCCACTGGATTTGTTGGTCTCGAAAAAGCAGCATTAAAAAAAAAAAAAAGAACAGCTGCACAGTTACATATCATTCTGAAAACTAAGCTTTGCTGAAATGCCACGAACTCTAACCATGTCATAGAATAATACGAGTCATCAGAAAAACAAGACCTTTCATGACTCATTTTATTGGAGTCGGTGGAATCTTCATACTTTAATCCCGGATGGAAACTGCATCTGGAAAAGAAGTCCGTTTAAAAGGTCTTGTTGTAGCTTTAGACTATTTAAAAGACAGCTTCTTTATATTACTGTAGCTTAAGCAGCAAAGTGATTTTATACTGTATGTATACTGTTTCTCTCACCTAAAACATAGGCCTATGAATACACAGATGTACACATGAAGACACTGCTTACTTACATGTTCTTTGTTACCTCAAAACTGTTTTTTTTTTATTTTATTTTTGCATTTCTAGGTAAAAAAAAAAGTGCAAGTTTACTGGAGAACCACATAGAGTATGTTTCATTTTGACATACATGTATGCAGCTTGTGTATCAAAAGCAAATAAAAAACAAGGAACAACAAAACAAAAGTTGCACCTCATGACTATGAGTTCATACTTTAAATGTCTGGATGACAGATTATAAATTCAAATCCGAGAAGAACTGCTATTAACTAAACCTTCAAAAAAAACAAAAACAAAAAAAAAAAAAAAAAACACTGGAAGCTACTTCAATTAAAGAGCAACAACGACTGCCTCTACGGGGCCTAGGGATGGGTTGGATTGATACCAGAATATTGATATTTCAACCCCAGTTGGTTCAGTGTTAAGGATTCATCCTAAAGTAAAGAAAAATGGTTTAACACCTAAATTTAATAATATGGCTTCATATTATTTTTGTTGTTGTTCTTTTTTTTTAATGTTTCATTTGGGTAGGAACTACTTTTCCTCCAGCTTACTCACTCCGTTTGAAACAGCGGCTGTAAGAAGGCACACAGAAGCAACTGTCATCAGCGGTACAATATAAACTTTTCAACATGTGCAGTTATTTTGATATAATTCAATTCAATTCAATTTTATTTGTATAGCATCTGTTACAATGTCAATTGTCTCTGGGCGCTTTACAGAGACCCAGAGCATGACCCCCAAACAAATATCATTAACCTTTCTGTCGTGTTCGGGTCAAATCTGACCGATTTCCTACTTTCATCAATCATAAATATTGTGTTTTACATTTGATTATCTCAGGGCCTTATGATATCCTCCACACTAGCCATTTGAACATGTATAAGTGCTGATCACCACTTTCTCTGAATTTTGAATAGTTTATTCAACTTTGTAACACCTGTGGTGTTCCCGGTCAAAAATGACCGCCATAGGAAATTAAAGGGTGACACTGGATTGTGTTCATCCATCAGATTGTCACAACCACAAATACACTACCACACACACACCACCCACCCACACACACACACACCACCCCACCCCACCTGAACCCCTTCCAGACTGAACAAATAGGTGTCTCCTCTTCCCACTTCATTCCGGTGCTTATGTGCCCACCCCCCCACATGAACAACACTTTCCAAACTAAATGTATAACAATAACACTTGTTCCACATTTCAAAGTCAACAATTAGGTGTTTGTTATGGGAACCATCCCTTTCCCATGCTTATGTGCCCATCCCCCCACGTGAACCGCACTTTCCTATAGAAAATGTATCATATCTTCTCAGAGATCCCTATATATAGTTTTTTTTTTTGTGCATTGCCCTCATTTTACTATGAACACATTGACTAGACGCCCCATCAGAAGATTTCTTGTCAGAGAAGCTCTGGAGCTTTTATTTCAACCTGATGAAGAGGGGATTGAAGTTCAACCAGAAATAGAGGACGATGTCTCAGAAATAGAAGACATCATTGATCCTGATTTTGATCCAGACCATTGTGAGACCGACCAGTTAACAGATGGTGAGGAAGAGGCTCCAGAGGAAGACATACCTGAGGAAGAGGCACCTGTGATATTCCAGTCCAAGGATGGCAATTTGCTCTGGTATTCATCCACCCAGAAAGAGGAGGCAGAGCAAGAGTAGAAAATATTGTTAGGATGCCGCTCCTGTGTGTGAAGACACATGCCCCCACCCCTACCCCCCACCCACACACACACACAGACACACATACACACACACACATACAAATGATAGGCTCATGTTGATGTTGTGTGAATTTGGTCACTGTTTTGATTTTTGTTACTTTTTTTTACAAAAAATGATCATTTTCGAATACAATTTACTATTTCTGTGTCTATTTAATGTATATTAACTGCAGTTATTAATGTAAACCAGTGGTCTGAGACATTGTTTACAGCTTAAAAAGGAGTTAAATAAAATTTGGTGAAGATCAGTGGTTTTTCTGTTTATGTAGGAGCAGTTAAAACAGGCCGGTCAAATTTGACCGGGAGCACTAAAGTAAGGGGGGAGAAACGAACACGACACAAAGGTTAACTAATTTTATAATATTAAATCCTAAACAAGGATAATGGCAAATACAAAACTCCCACAGTGGGAGAAAAAAACCTTTAAGCCAAACAGTGGCAAGGAAAAACTCCACTTTAAGAGGAAGAAACTTTGAGCACGAGTAACAAGGAGTTTGACCATTCAGGGCCTTATATGCAAGTAACAGAATTTTGAATTCAGTTCGAATTTGGCCAATGGAGGGAGGCTAACACAGGAGAGATGTGATCTCTCTTGATGATTCCTGTCAGCACTCATGATGCTGCATTTCAGATCAGCTGGAGGCTATTCAGAGAATTACTTGGACATCCTGCAAATAACGCATTAAAATAATCTAGTCTAGAAGTGACAAAAATGTGTTTTTCAGCATCATCCTGGGAGAGGACGCACCTCATCTTTGTAATATAACAGAAGTGAAAAAAGGCTGTTTTAACAAACCTGATTAATATGCTTTTTAAACGACAGGACAAAACTGAGATCTTCACAATCAGCGCTGAAGACTGAAGAATGACACTCAAATTAAAACTTCAAATAGAAAAAAAAACATACTGAATGTTTTTTTCATTTAAACCAGCATTAGACTTGACCTGACTTCTGCCTGCGCAGAGAGGTTCTGGTAGTGCTGCTGCAGGAATAAAAGCAGATGTGCATCCAGGACTGAAACTCATTTGATCTTGTTTGAGAACGAAGCATCTTACAGTCTCTGTAGTTCTGGAGATGCAGAACTACAGAGAACATAGCCTCATCATAGCTATGCTGCTATAGGTCTACTCTGCGGGGGGACACCAACATGATCTGCTCAGTGGTCTCCTCACCCATGTATTTTTTTTGTCCAAACCTGATTCCAAGAAAAAGGTTATGACATATGACAATTAAAGCTGCAAGCAGCCTTTATCAGGCCCTCGCACCCATTGCCACGCCCCCCCCAGGTGTCCACCACCATCCCAAACCAGTCGGTAATAAAGACAAAACAGAGATAATTCTATTCGGTTACAAAATGGAAAAGATAAAAGTTGCTGCTCAGCTTGAATCCAGAGGTAAGAAAAGAAAAAACTGCTCTGGAATCTACTCAGAGTTCTAACCTGCCACATCAAGACTGTAACTATCACAACTTTTTCTCATCTCAAACAAATATAAAGAGTCAGAGATCTGATGTCCAGAGCAGATTTACAGAAACTCATCCAGCCATAATGCTCTTTTGTCTGATTAGACAGCTTCAGCTCATGATGAACCCTATTGCCAGAGTTCCAACAAGAACCGGGAAAACTGAACACACATAACTGCTATTATGAGATCCTTTCACTGGCTACCAGTTATCTGCAGAACAGACTTTGATTAACAATCCACCCCCAGGGACCAATGTGGGATTTTCATTGATTTGACTGGCTGAATTTTTCACATTTATGTATGGCAGAATCACCCACATCCTGTTTCACACACAACTAATGCATGTGCAAAATTCAATAATGATGATAATAATAATATAATATATGAAATTTAACAGGGTCCATACACCTTTGGTGCTCCAGGCCTAAATATTGTATATTTGCTAAATATTGTATTTGGATGTCCTGTTTTTGTTTCCTTCTACCTGTAATTGAAATGATCCAAGAGAACCGAAATGATCTTGATTTGTTTCAGAGGTTTGAGACTGTGTGAAATGAGTAAAGTTTTTCTAGAATATTCTTCTCCAGAATATGATCAATAATGACCAAACTTAACTCCAAATTAAAAGTGATTGAAAGAAATTACAAACTGGACAAGTAAATAAATTGATGGTGATTTCTGCAGATTTCTGCAACACTTGTCTCCCTGCTGCACTTCTATATTATAATCATTGAAGTTAGTAACAGGATCCATACATTTATGAAAATGTCGTTTTTTTTCATGAACCATAACTTTAACAATGCAATATTAAGGAAAGATTTACTTGTAAAATACATGATATAATAACATTCATTTTTTCAGAGTAAACATGTTACCTTCCTTTTTAAACATTTGAATAACACTATAATAGCAATAACAGTTGTGATGAAGAACACATTTTATTGAATATTTCTTCTGATTCCTGTTGGGAGGAAACCGGAGTACCCGGAGAAAACCCATATTAATTTATAAACACAGAAAAAACAATTACAAGATGAAATGCAAACATAGATTTAAAAGACGGTTGTCCACCATTTCTTTTTGTTTTTTTGTTTGTGCGCCTGCTCTTCTGGTGGAAGACGTTCTCTCTCTTGAGCGATGTTTGCAGTGACCTGAGGATTTTGGATTCCCTTCCTGCTCTTGTACTGGCGGCGACTCTTTCGTGTCAGCGTCTTTTTTAAACGCCTCCAAAAAGAAGGCTGTTCTGCTGCTCTGGGGTCAGGATTTGATGTCAGGACCTCTTCAGTTTCTGGGAGGAATTGGTCGTTGGTATGTGGTAATTCCTCCGGTTCACTGATTTCATCAATGACCTCAAGTTGGTGGATGGAGACCCCCTTGAGATCAGAGACGTCTTCAGGTACAGAAGCCTCAGTTCGAGTCGAAAACTCCTTTGACTCAGGGACATCCTCACCTTTGAAAACTTCAGTTTGAGTGGAGATGTCCTTTGATTCAGAGAAGTCTTCGGCTACAGAAGCTTCGTCCTTTGGGTGGAGGCCTTGTCAAATCCAAAATCCTCAGTCTGAGTCGAGACGTCCTCGGAGTCAGGGACACTTTCAGACAGAAAAGCCTCAGTCTGAGTAGAAACACTCTGTGGTTCTGGGGCTTTTTCTGCTGCAGAGGACTTGGGTCCATCTGCAGAGGACTTGGGTCCATCTGCAGAGGACTTGGGTCCATCTGCAGAGATTTCAGGCTTTTTGTTGGTGGTTTCTGAGGCAGACTTTATCTCCTCAGTAAGTTCTGCCACCTTCCTCTCAAAATCCTCAATGGTCCGTTCCATTGCTTTCACCTTGGAAGCCAGTTCAGTGTTAGCGATGTCCTTCTCTTGCAGCTGCTTTTTTACATTTTCCAGCTCCTTGAGAGCCTCTGCAGATCTGGATCCATCTTTCCTGCCTTTCTGAGGTGCTTTACAGGAGAGACGCAATTCGTCTACAGTGCGTTGGGACCATTTCAGCTTCTTTTCAGCGACGATTCTTCGATGGTACTCTTCCTGCAAGCGGCTTTCCACCTCTTGAAGTTGTTCCTCTTTCGAAGTAAAGTTGTTTTCTGCCGTAACTCTCTTCCCTTTTTCTTCAGCGAGAAGATTGTTATTGCTCTGCAACTTGTTTGTCAGATCGTTGACTTGGATGAACAAGTTGTTGATCTGCTCCTGATGTGATTGTGATGGTTGTTTTTCATCACATGCAGAATCCTTCAAGCTGAGATCTTGCTGTTTGACCTCAGTGGCCTCATCCTGAGCTCTTAGTTGGGAGGCCGTTTCAATGGTTCCCGTTATCTTGGACCTGCTTATTTAGGTTTTCTAGATCCTGGAGGACCAACATGTGGGCCTCTTCGAATCTAGTTTGACCTTGACTGCCTGCTTCAGGAGCTCCGATGGATTTGCGCAAATTTTCAGTGATGCGCTTGAGCTCCTTTACGCAAAGCAGTCCTGACGTGGCGTTCAACATCCAGAACCTTTTCCAAGTCTTTGATCTTTTCCCTCTGCGAATGGCAGTCTTTCTCTGCTGCAGTTTTCATCTCTTTTTCACGAGCGAGAGAGTTGTACATGTTTATCTCCACCGCCCTGGGAAGAAACACTGGTGGTTTTCTTGGGACTACATAGGTAACGACCAGGTCGCTCCACAAAGGTGCACCTGCAGATGTTTTAGTTGAATTCATACTGCTGGTTGTTCTTTTGGTGTCTGATAATTACTTTTCCGTCGCGATATGAAAAATACTTGGTGGAGAGCTTCGGGAGTGCCTACAAACTGTGATATTTCATAGGAACTAAAGGGATTCCAAAAGGAGTCGAGCTTTTATAAAGAACGTCCTTTGACGTCATCAGGTCCTGTATTGCGTCAATGGTAGTAACTGAAGATAACGCTGATTCTCGCGAGATGTCACGTGTTAAAACGAGATTTCTCCTGGCCGCATTCTGTCTCTCAAAAATAACAAACATCCACGGGAGTTTTGGTAAATATTAAACAATATTAAACTCCTTACCTATCACGTACACCAACTAATGAGAGCTGTTTCAGACTGGAGGAATTTCTGATATTACATAAATGGGATGTATAGCGCAGCTCACGGAGTCACCTCGTTACAGCAGCTCCGTTATTTTTTCTGGCTTTGTTCATGTTTGTGATTGTTTTCAACGCAGTCTTCGTCATTGGCTACATTAATTTCTAAACTATTTTTCATTCCGGTTTGAATGCTGTGTCACTTGAAGGGATTTCATTCATTACTTTTTCATTTTTTAACACGAGTGATGATGAGTAACCATAGCAACGAGAGAGTTGTTTACAAGCGGGGCCATGGAAGGTTTTCCAGAAAGCGGGTTTTGTAAAAACTCTGATTTTTGTTGAACCTGAACTCAGGAAAACTTGTTTTTTTTTTTTTTCTCAAAGATAATTTACGATGCTCAAGTCAGCCGTAGTTCGACTTTGGGACAGCCCGTTTCTGCGTTAGATAACTTAAATAAATGATGTTATCCTTCAGTGTATCACTAAAATCACCGTTCTTATGTAGCCTATACACGTATACAGCATATAACTCTTCTATATAGTTAGAAGAGGAACGGAATGCAGAGCTGTGAGAAAAATAGTCTAGTTCATAAACCATTTCCAGCTTCATTCATTCATTTCTTAGTTTATTTATTTCTGGATATAATTTTATTTATGGATTACATTAATTTGCTCTGTAAATTCTCCACATCAGCTTTCTTTCTTTCACTGCTGCAACCGTCTAAGTTTCTGTAGAAAGCCACCTGGTTGCAATAAAGGCTCTGATTCAACAATGAAAAGGAGGATGATTGGATCATTTTCTGTATTTTCCTTCTACGCTTTTCCTCATGTCTTTCCTATTATTATTATTAAAGAAGTATAACTTCTCCAATAACAAAAATAGGGAGAGGGAGATATCTTTAAAAAGTCATTGTGTTCATAAAATATTTGTCAACATGAATAGTGAATAATGAATTTAATTTTGGTTTCTGATCCAGGAAGTCCTGGTGTTCCAGTTGTCCTGGAAATCAACAGGATGTTCTCTCGAGGTCCTCCAGAGTCTCCAGGAGGTGCAGGTCTTTATCACCTGGAGGACCCTGTACAGCGTTGTGGGCAGTAGAACAGTGCATACCCAACACTGCATAAACTGGAAGATGCATCATCCTCCTCCAAGTAGAAAGAGTTGGGTTTCAGTCCTGGACGCACGTCTACCTCCATTCCTGCAGCAGCACTGCCAGAACCAGAACCTCTCTGCACAGACAGAAGTCAGGTCAAGTCTCATGCTGGTTCAAAATCATGTGCAGTAATTGTGCTCCAAGCTGCATCCTGGGTAGGACAAAAAGAAAGCTTACAGATTTTCTACATATTTATACATCAAACTTCTCTTTTGATAATAAATCAAGTTCTAGTTAAACCATTTTTAGTTAAGAGGCAGTATGTTCAGTATTGTACAAAAGTTTTGGACACCCAAGTCTTGTTTTAAGTCTAAACTTTTGAATGCACATGTCCTGTTCAGTGTTTTAGGACTTATTGCGTAACATGCTGTTCTCTAACAAGATGATTAACTGCAATAATTGAAACACAGACCGACTGGAAGGATGACAGAAAGACGTAGCAGTGGACGTCCTTCAGCCATCTGCTGGGGCAGCAGCATCAGAACCAGAGACCTGAAGAGAATCAACAAACTGATCAAGAAAGCTGGATCTGTGCTGGGTGGAACTCTGGAGCCGCTGGAGCTGATTGTACAAAAAAGAAAGTTGCACAAGCTGATGAAGATGATGGAGGACTCTTCACACCCTCTCCACAACACAGTGATCAAACAACAGTGTGTTCAGTGAGAGGCTTCTTCAGGTCCGTTGCAAGACAGAAAGATACAGAAGATCATTCCTGCCAGCAGCCATCAGCCTCCACAACAAGACAACCTACTATTATTAATTCAATATTATTATTGCTGTCATTTAATTATTGTTGAAAAAAACCCTTACTACAATGTTGAATTTCCCCTCTGGGATTAATAAAGTATTTTTCATTTCATTTCACATCCCATGCTCATGTTTCTCACTGTGAATTCTGACCTGCAGAAATTATTTGTTGTAGTATGCCCATCATTATTGTTAGCTTTTATCTTAATAAATTGTTTGAGATTATGAAATGAGCATGTCCGCTTCCACTTAAATATCCTACATTCATGATATAATATCACTGTAGCACATAAACTGGAAGAAATAGAGACCATTTTTCAGTGTTATAAACTTATCTTTTTCATATCATAAATGCATCTCCTTGATTAATCAATTTCATACATTGCAATTGATTCACTTTTTCTTGTCATGGTAATGTGTGTATCTAAAAAACCCAACACAGACATGACTGGAAAAAAATGATGCAATTTATTCTGAGGAAATGAGCTCTGAACCTGTGCTTCCACATGCAGGTATTACTTTCATTCACCTTAGTAGAAGTATGCATACACTTAGGAAAGTGAGCTTTTTAAAGAACACTAACTTTAATGAATGAAATATTAAGGAAAGTTTACAAATTAAAAAGCATGATAAAATCACATTCTTATTTCTGAATAAACACTTCAGTTTTCAACAATGGACAAAAATACAATCAACAAATAATATATAGAACAGTTATTCACAAAGTGTGGGCCGCGCCCCCTGGTGGGCCGTCGTGGTACTGCAGGTGGGCCGTGAGAGGTCATTAAAAATAGACAAATATGTTTTAAATCCTCGATTTAAAAAAAAAAGTTTTTTAATTACTGTAAAATGTTTATTACGTGATTTAAAAATATTTAGAAATAATAAAACAAACCAATTGAATGTTATTCTACTGTCATCTTAATATGACAAATGTCACCTTATTTGTTGACCCCTTACATTAGTATTGGAATGTAGATTTTAGTCTTGTATGTTGACCACAGTGGTGATTAAAGGTTTGAGTGGGCCACAGAGATTTTTCACATTTCAAATTGGGCCTTGGTATTCTGAAGTTTGGGAACGGCTGGACTAAATGAAATGACTACATAAACATAAACGGATGCAGGTAGCAGCACTGAGGTGAGATGGTCAGAGGACTATAGGTCCCCAGTCACCACACCAGCCAGTACCCTGACCACACACACATATGGAGGTAAACGCTGGGATGGCCAGAGGATGGAACTGCAAGTCAGCAGGCAACTCAGGAAACTCTGTCCGGCAAACATACAGAAAGAAAGGAAAAAAAAGGGGGGCAAAACAGCACAACAAACTACAGGAAAGGAAAATGGAGCACAGTTACAGTAACAAGGTGCTACTAATTAATTATGGAATGAGCTGGATGAGGTGGAGGAAGGGAGGAGGAAAGGGAAGGAAAGGGAGAAGAGCAATGGAGACACTGCTCAGCAGATCATGTTGGCATCTCCCTGCAGCGTAGGCCTATAGCAGCATAACCATGACAGAACTGTGATTAAAACGAGCCTACTCTATTCTTAGCTCCTACAACTATGGCTATAACTATTAGCCCCTACACACTATTGTTTAGGACTAACTGTAGGCTTTACTAAACAGAAATGTTTTCAATTTAGTTTTAAAAATGGAGGTGGTGGTCAGCCTCCTTAACCCAGATTGGTAGCTGGTTCCATAATAAAGGTGCTTGATAGCAGAAGGCCCGTCCTCCAAATCTACTTTTAGATATTCTAGGAACGACGAGTAATCCTGCACTCTGAGAGCGTATTGGGAGCATAACGTGCTATCATGTCTTGTAAATAACGAGGAAGCTAAGGCCATTAAGGCCCTTATATGTGAGAAACAGAATTTTAAACTCAATTCGAAATTTCACGGGAAGCTAATGGAGGGAGGCTAACATGGGAGAGACGTGATCTCGCTTATGGATTCCTGTCAGCACCCTCGCTGCAGCATTCTGGATCAATTGGAGGCTATTCAGTGAGCTTTTCGGACATCCTGCTAACAACGCATAACAATAATCAAGTCTAACGCGTGGATTAATTTTTCAGCATCACCCTGGGAGAGGATGCTCCTAATCTTGGCGATATTTCGGAGATGAAAAAAGGCAGTCTTGCAAACCTGATTAATACGCTGCTTAAATTACATATCCTGATCAAAAATGACTCCAATGACTTTTTCACAGCTGTGCTGGAAGCCAGTGTAAACCCAGTTAATCCATTCCTCATGTGATTGGGACCAAAGATACAGCAACCTCTGTTTTAAAGAGCGTCTAAATAAATAAAAATCATCAGAAAAATGCAAAGTTTAATAGAGAGGAAAGAATTGGAGCAAATCTTTATATTTGAGTGAGCCCACTTGTCTGTCAACAAGTCAGAATTGTTTGAATGTTGAAGAATAAACTGTATTTAATCTGCTTTTGTTAAAAGAAAGAAAAACAAAAAAGAGATGTTTGATTTTTTTCATGGATGACATAATGTCTTCAAAGTAAGCCTCTATGTGTATTTTTGATGGTACTTCAAAACAAAAATTACAAATAACATCTATGTTCTTATGCACACGACGAGACTTTTAAAAATATCGGTGTCAATTTTGACATTGGGATACTGGCCCTAGTATCACTTAGTACTGGATCGAAATTAAACAAAACAGAAATCATTGGAATCACCCATCCCTGACGGGGCGTGACACAAAAGGAAGTGACGACAGCGGCATTTTTAGAGCATACGGCACGTAAAAATAAATTGGTTATTTTAAAATTAATATGAGTCTGAAGTCTTTATAAAACATTGTGGATAAACCGTTCCGTGTAGTCTATTTATAAATATATGTATTAAACAAACAAACGAAAAAAAGCTTGTTCGAACTCCAATCCCATGATGCACTTGGCTCTTACCATCTTGTGTGGCTGAGCGGTGGCAGCAGTTAGCTGCCTGTTAGCAGCAGCTGCCAAAAGTGAGCTGTCCGCACGACGAGAGGCAAACTTCGCCGGCTTAGACATTATCTCTCTCTCTGCTGGTGGATTATACAGTGTTTTTTGAAAAGCCACTTAATTTGTTTACATCACGATGTTACCCACGCTTCTACAGAGACAGGGGAAACTAGCCAACACCAGCTAACTTGGCTCATTGTGGGGGAAATAACACATAACGCTGAGAGAGAAGAGTTGGCTGAGAGAGTGGGCCCGCCTCAGGCTGAAGCACCGGTGGCAGCTGCTGAACAAGAACTTTGACAAGGGCTTGTGGACCGCTTCTATTGCCAGGACGCTAGGAAGGCCGACTGGGTGTTGGAGAGGCTAGGGGAGGACTGCATTTGGCCGTCTATTGCGAGCCGACTCCGTGGGACGTTTTGACACTTTTCATCGGGGTCTGGCCTCGGTTGTTAAGCTTTTCTTGGACTATAAGTGAAAGAGGAACGGTATGGAAATGTACTGTGACGGTACGTGTCTTTATCTTATCCTTCGACTGTGAATTGCTTCGCAAGAACTTAAGTGCAGCATTTGGTTTCATCTGAGGGCTGACGGACTTCACTCAAACAGGGAACATGTCGAAAATGCCAGGAAAGAAGAAAAGTTGTTTCCAGATCACGAGCGTAACGCCGGCTCAGGTGGCGGCGAGCAGCATACCTGACGACACCGAGAGCCTGGACGACCCTGATGAGTCACGCACAGAGGACGTGTCATCGGAGATATTTAACGTTTCTCGGGCCGATCTTGGGGTGTGTGACAGGAGCTCGTCGGAGGAAACTTCAAATCACGGAGGAGATTCTCAGGAGGGCCAGCACCCTAACACAGGCCCCGTCAACGGGGGACTCTCGTATGTAAGTTCAGCCACTGGTCGCGTCACCCCTCATAATGTAGGGGCAAGTGTGCACGCGCCAACTACAGCTCAGCCCCTTGTTTCAAGCTCCAGCACGGTTCCTGGCGCGGCTGTTTCAACCAGTGTGGCTCACACAGCTCCAAGCACTAGTTGTAGTTCCCGTTTCAGGGTCATTAAACTTGACCATGGTACTGGAGAGCCCTTCAGAAGGGGCAGGTGGACATGTACTGAGTTTTATGAGAGAGATTCAGATTTAAATGTTAATCGGACTGTGGACAGCATAAAACCAGCTCTAACCCATGATCACAGTATAGAAAGAGACAGTGGGTTAGGGGCGACCAATAATTCTATTGTCACTAGCAGTACTTTTTCTGCACATGCTTTGGAAAACACCGTAGAGACTGGCTTTTCTGTCTCTGGTGGGCATCCCGCCCACTCCCACCCTCTAGATTCTCTGCAGCAAGGCTACAGCTTGCCCCCTCAGATAGGGAGTGGAGGAAGTGCCTTCCAGCCCACGGGGTATACAACGACAGCATCACAGCAACCAAATCAGGCTCAGGTCAATAAGCAGCCCATTACTTCCCAAACCTTGGCAAATAGTCTAAATGGTGTGCATCAAGGTGCCATGCAGCAGAAGTCACCCATTGTACCTCCTCCCACACCGGCCCAGCAGTTTGCCTATGCTACTCATCCCACTGGCGTCTCTTCAGGCCACTTGGACTATCATCAACAACACTTTGGCTCTAGTACCCAGAACATAACATCCTCCTCTGTGTTGCCTCCAGTCAGCCAGGTACCCTCACCTCAAATCATCCCTGCTGGCCCAGGAACACAAGGGCAGAGCGGTGATGCAGATTCAACCCATGGTCTCACGCTACAAGGGGGAAATCCACAAGTCGTGGTCCCCAACCTTCCAGGAAATGCACACCAGCACCTTGTCAGCCAGACTCAGCCTTCAGGAGGATTAGGCGTAGCCCCGGCATCATCCATCACCACCACCACCATCCCCACCCACAGCAGTGGCCAGAATGTGCCTGCCACAGTGCCCAGTGCGACCAACATCCCTCCAAGTGGGTCAACTAAGGTGCCCAGCTCAGGGGGACAAGTCCAGCTCCAGGGAGGTCACAGAGGAGCCACAACAGGCCTTCAGACAGAAGACAGTGGGCAGAAAACTGATGCTCCACCACAGCATAGTTCTGGCTCTGGGAAAGATGGTGTAAAGCCTCCCATTAGTGAGAGCCTCAGCTTGCCCACTCCTACTGTCAACAACCTGTTCAACATCCATATTACTATGGATGTAGATGAAGAGAGGTAAGATGTTATAACATGAAGTTTTTTTTTTTAAAGTTAATATGCTGATTTTATTTTATTATTTATAATTATGTGCAATCTTTTCCTGAGAATGATGCGGGGGAAGGGGGTGTCATGATATTCGTGCGTATGAGTCAGGGGTAGTTGTGATAGATGAAAGAGGTAGAAAGTATGCATTTGGAACTTTTCCCTCATACTAAACATTCTTGTGTCATTCTGGAGCAATGTGGTCATAGTCAACACTGAAGAACGCCTCTCCCTTCAGCAGTGCCCACACAAAGCATGTTCCAACTAAAACTATTTGGTTGCACTCTCAGGACATGAACACCCATTTCCTTGCTATGGTTTTAAGTATAAAATTACATACAAAATTGTAGATGAGTGAGAATGAGGATGGAATTAGAAGAGAAATGAAAGGTGGAAAAGACAGTAGGAGTCTTCTGCTTTTTGTCATTAATGGGCAGCCTAAAGAATACAAGATAATAACTTGTGTCTGTAGACAACTACTTTTTTTCCCCTCAAACCTTCCTTTCACCATAGATTGTGTGTGGTTTTGTGAGTGTTAACAAACCCTTGGATATGTTACAAGTCAGACAGTAGCTGTGCTTTGTTGCTGAGAAGGGAATAACTCCCCAAGCATAAGAGGCTGTTTTTTATTTTCTGCTCCATTTGGGAGAGAGGGGTAGCATACTTTCACTAGGCAGTTTTCCCAGCTTCCCAACTTTAAACCTTATAAATACCAGACTCGTCTATAGTCCACTTCTAATGTACACAGTCTATTTTAGTCTGTCAAATGCCCTTACAGAGCTCAAGCTGAAATGTTGCCACACTCAAGCAGCGAGCGATGCTCTAGGAGAGGTGATGTTTGAGCCAATAATAACCTAGCTGGTGTCCACACACGTGCGTTGTCTGTCCTGTATTTATGTAGGCCTCAGTGTTTATCAGTTTACTCTGTGCTTGTTATGAATGATACAACTAGAGTGGGTGTGCATATTTTAGAAGGTTGAGTCCTGATTATTATTTATTTATACTTTTTAAAATGTTCTTCAGACCAGATAGTTATGAACCTAATCATTGTTTACAAAGAGAGTTTATCCCAGCAGCATCAGTATGGGTTGTTAATGAGTGGAGTCCAGAAATGACCTGTAATGACCCTAATTTGGTGATAGGAACAGCCAGTACCCATTTCCTAGTGGCTCTTCTGTACACGTGCTGTGTGCGCGCGGTATGCACATATCTTGGCTGTATTTTAGAACACTAAAGATCCTGGCAATAACACAGGATGTGTGAGGTACAGAAGAAACACAGACGGGGTATATATATATATATATATATATATATATATATATATATATATATATACACACACACATATACACCTATAGTGCATGCTTGCGTGCACATTTGCAACTGCAGACTGAATCAGCAGGATGCTGGCTGCCTTCTGCTCTGGCTCCCAGACTCAAAGCCTTGTTAGGGCTGTCTCATGCATTTTTTTGCAAATTTAACCCCAAGACACTATATAAAGTAATGAAATATAGACAATTTTTGCAATTATAACTGTAAACTTTAATGTTTTCATACTTTTAAACATATTGTGTCCAATAAAACATTAGTTTTTTTTTGACAAAGAAAAAAATTAAAGAAAAAAAACTCAAATAGGTAAAATCCATTTAAAGTGCAAAAAAGAAAGATGTTTCAACAGCAGTAAACTAATCATTTTAGCTTGTTTAATTTCCTCTGTTATCGGACACATAGTTTGTCATGACGTACCTGACATTTTTCAGGTATGTCATGACAAACTGTGTGTCTGGTAACAGAAAAAACTATATTTACTACAGCTGGTGTAGATGCTATGAAATCCAAAGCACTGAACACTGATTGTGTGTGTCAGTGTGTTTTTTTTTTTCTTCAGGTGTTCCAGCTGTTACAGCCTCTTTGTATTTAGCTCAGTGAGTGATTCTTGCCTTTTTATGTTTGTGCTTTTCACTCGTCAAGTGATCCTCGCACGTATATTTTCGTGTCCATACAGTCGTGTGCTGGCAAAACTTGCAGAACATTGAATCGCAAGACACATAATAATCTTGAAAAAATTGCTCTACTCTGTACCAGGGAGTCAGCCGGTAGTTCCTTCGCTTCTTCGCTGGTTTCTCAGAAGGCCGCTTCGACGTTTTTTTTTATTTTTTTTTTTTTATTTTAATTCATGAGGAAAGTGGGGGCAGGAGGGGGCAGAGAAGCGCGTAGTGTCCCAGCTTTTCGTGACCCCTGTTGGAACATTTCTCGAAAGAAAAGTTCCTCTTAGTCCGGGAGAAAAAAAACAAACTTTTACACAAATTGCCGTTCAGTTCTGTTATACTGCACATTTAATGTGAATACCCTTTTTAATCTCCAATTCCGCGATTCCATCAGCGATTCTGTGATCGCGGACTCCATAGGGCCCTAGTGTAGCCTGCACACCAGTAGACCAACCAACCAGTAGGTTGGGCAGGAATGCTACATATCAAAGCAGCATATTATGCCAATTGAAATTATTGTTCTGATTGATATCTATTAGGTTGGCTGATTGCTGAATTGAATAATCAAAATCCATTTTCTCTGAACTATTTTTTAAATTCTTCTTGTGATAAAAAGACAAAAGTGATAGTTTCTAAATTTCACGTCTGGCATTGTGCAGGATCATTTTGCAAAGACTTATTTTTTTACATGACTGGATCATTTATGCTCTTTGGTATTTTTAGACAAGTATTCTACCTTGACATTTGAACTGCAATCCAGCATAGAAATACTGCCTTCTTTCAGTTTCCACAAAGTGGTAGTTATTCATAGTATGCTTTTTTTTTTATCATTACTATAATGATTTTGTTTTTATACTTAGTACACTGTATTCCCAAGCAAGTAATAACTCTTTTAGCAAATGATTAGCTCAGGCAATTTTTAATGTCAGTGGATGACAGGAAGTGCTTGATTAAAAAAAAAAAAAAAATGCCTAAACTTTAAAAACATTCATTTATTCATCTTTATGTACTGATTTTACCCTTTTCTTGCAGATTTTTTTTTTTTAGAAAAGAAATTTATGTGTACTCGAATGGTAAGCCTCAAAACTTACCATGTTACCAACTTTTTGGACTCAAAAACAAGTTGGCAGTCAGAAATGTAATTTCAGCTCCGGTGCACTGTAATTACAATGTCTTGTTAAGTCATAACTTTCTTGTAAATGTGTCTTAAGATATGAAAATTATTATAAAGAACACATTCCAATATGACAGGACATATTTTCAAACTCTTGGCAGAGGTGCATTGCTCAGAGTATGAGCTCAGCTCTGTTCCTAGTTTCATTGTTCTGTTATAAATTAGTGTGCATCACAAAAGTGGAACAATGCTTTGTAGGGGTGGAGTTGTGAGATAGCAATGATTTCCCCTCAGCTTGGAATGGTTAGCCTCTGTACTTAGCACACCACATCTTTGCCAAGTAATGTGATCAAGCTGCCTCTGGGACAACTTGGTTTTCTTCAGTGGGAGCGCTTGGTCTTTATCTTAATGCCTTTTCCCCGGACAGATCTCCCCCAGCATTACTGTCTCAGTGAGAGGCTGGTAATTATTAATCAATAATTGGATTTTGTTGTGCATACTCATGGTTATCCAAAAGGATATGAAGCAATTTAAAGCTAATGCTTTTGACAAAATTAGCATTAAATTGAATGTTGATTTAGGGCACAGGTGTCAAACTAATCCATGAAAGGGCCGTGTGGCTGCAGGGCTTTTGTTCCAACCATGCAGAAACACAGCTGACTTGTTTTAGTCCATCAACTAACTGTCTTCACTAAAGGTCTTAACCAGTTGAATGAAACAAGTCAGCTGTGTTTCTGCATGGTTGGAACAAAAACCTGCAGCCACACGGCCCTTTGACGGATCGGTTTGACACACCTGATTTAGGGGAACGCAACAGTTGACCGTAAAACAGTTTATACTCATGAATGCACAAATGTGAACAAATAATTGATTACTGATAAGTTGTGCTGAAAGGATCAATGATATTGTAATGACACAGGAAAAATAGGTCATATATATCCATTTTGAACTTTACTGATCTTTTGATAAATGTGCAGTGGTAAATGGACTGAACTTATATTCTCCACACCATCAAGGTGCCCTCAAAGTGCTTTACATTGGCCTCTCATTCACACATTCACACACACATTCACACACACATGTGGGTGGCTGCTGCCGCACAAGGTGCTGCCAAGCCCACTGGGGGCAAGTTAGGGTTCAGGGTCTTGCCCAGGGACACTTTGACATGTGGTCAGTTGGAGCCGGGATCAAACCGCCAACCTTATAGTGACTGGACGACCTGCTCTACCTACTGAGCTACAGCCACCTAATGTAGAAATACTCATCTTTTCCTTGGTTTATTCGTACCTTTTACATTTTCCTAGTTGCTCCCCTTTTTTCCACACACTCTAAGCTCTCATTTGATCCATCTCTGCAAGCTTCTCCTTCACATCAATCCATGATCTGCCAAACAGCCCGTCACTGTTGGTTAGTTTTCTTGAGGCACTTTTATTGAGCCACTTTTTTTTCCCTGTGGGCTTTTTCTTTGACTAAAATGCAAATCTTCCCCCAGTGACACTGAAGAAAAAACTGATTTGTGTTTGATTTGGGCATGTCATGTGCTGTTGTAGCATGTGAATTTCATGCTTGGATGAGTGTCAAGTAGAGGACAAGTATAAGCGTTTGCACCTGTAGACTCTGGTTTTTCCCCGTCAATCACACTGCCTATATGCATTTATCATAATTGCCTTTTCTTCTGAATATTTGCATTTGTATTTAATGAAAATGCACTGAACTGATTAGTAAAATGTTCAAATGCACATTTCTATGAAATATGTGTATTCTTTCAGAGTGTCACAACTTTGAAATTTAATTGAACATGTGTCAAAGCCCTTTGTACATTTCCTTTTGCCAGTGGATCTTCTGTGCTTTAGTGCTTGTAACATATAAAGATGGAATAAGAAAAGGAGATGGCAAAAGCCGAAATATTTTCATTAAAACTCAATAATGCCCATAGGTAATCAAAAATATTGTTGCGCAAAAGCAACACACTGACAAAGCAGCCTACACAGTGTCTAGATTGATTTGTTTTAACTGATCTGTCTAGACAATGGTAATTATTAATTAATCATTGATTACATTATGTTTTTATGGGGGGGAAAATGCCATTGATTTTACCCAGAATGGACAAAAATACGTAGACTGATAACTAGGGCTGGGGGATATGACCTCAAATTAATATCACAACCTATTGAACATGTTTCCTTGATCACAATTATTTTAGTTTTTTTCCCTTTTGCCCTCATAGATCACTGAAAACATTTTTTTTCTGCCAATATGCTCAACTATCAAAAATGGGATATTTCTCTAATGAAATAGTACATATTTGTGATTTATTTACTCTTAATAACAGAAAGGAAAGGCAGAGGTTAAATATTGATGCCCATTTATTGAATATTTCAAACAATTAAAACAGATGGCTCCTTATGGCTATTTGGTGCAGGAGATTGGAATTACCAGCACAGCTTCATCCAGTGCTTTAAAGCAGAAAACATTCTGTCAGGGAAATGATCAGAAGATGGCAACACTCTGAATATGGGATTATAAAGTAATAATTTCATTCACAAGCACTCATCTCACCAGGAGAGAGTCCTGCAGCATGTCCTCCCCTGGCACCAATGGCACCAAAAATTACACTTTAAATCTGTAGCTCTTAAAATTGCTGCCAGGATCTTGATAACAGGATGCATTAAAGCATGGCACTGAGGTCACCATTGATGCTCACAGGAGCTTAATTAATAACTAGCTAATAACGCACGTGAGCCCGTCTGGACAGGGAGTCTACTACAGGTGGCCCGTGATGCTGTCAATTGCACAAAGTTATGGCACATCACCCACTTTATTTTGATCTTATTAATGATAAATTATTTGGATAACATGACCCCTGGGCTGAACCAACCACCATGT
This sequence comes from Hirundichthys speculiger, assembly GCA_018398805.1. Taxonomy (NCBI): domain Eukaryota; kingdom Metazoa; phylum Chordata; class Actinopteri; order Beloniformes; family Exocoetidae; genus Hirundichthys; species Hirundichthys speculiger. The sequence continues at coordinate 2,626,898 of JAGFBZ010000381.1, read as the reverse complement.
AGTCCAAAGCACGTTTTCTTCAAGGAGATGAAAAAGCTGCCGCTCTTATCAGCAAGTTAATGAACTTAGGCCAATGTAGGGAATTAAAACAGCTGCCAAATGTGAAGATAAAAGACATGACGGCACAGTTTGATTGTGCAAACTCAAATACACAAAAGATAAATTCTCCTCACACTTCGGAATGTTATATTAACTTGCAATCTGATTTAAAGCTTTATGATTGTTGATTGCCGAGTTGTTTGGGTTCAGCTGCTTCTAGCAGTTGGAACTTAAGTGTCTTGATTGTTGGCTTTTATTGACTCTTGGATGGTTATCTTGTGTTTCAGAAATTTTATTTAACCTGGCAGTCGAAGAGCAGCGGTTGTCTCAAATATCTATAGGAGAATTTTACTTGATGTTTTGCCTAAGGTTATCCAGCTTTTTCAAAGCATATCTCCAGATTTAGCAGTGCAGCAAGGGAGGCATCAACATAACTTAACCTACACTGTGACCAGGAGTTGAGCTTTCAAGTTTCCCACAATATGACATTTGTTTTTCTGATCACTATACATACCTAAATTTAGAGCCAATGCAGATCCAAAGCCTTTTGTCCACCTTTTGGGAGTGGATTGTACTGAACTGTCTCATATGTCTTCTTAGTGTTGTCTTTCTAGTGACGGACCATTTTGTCAGTCTTGACTGAAAAAGGTTTAATCACCTATTTAGAATGTGAATGCATTTCAAAGTTTTTGGGGAATTCCACAACCAAATAAACCTGTAAGTGGTTAAAACTGCTTACAATAAATGTGTGGGTGCATTTTTTAATAATTCATATTGATTCTTTCTTTTTCACAAGTGTAAAACACTTTGAATATCATTTGTAAAGTAGGACAGTGATTATGACCCAGAGGAGCTGCTTATGGCAGGCACTCATCACTTGTCAGCCCAGGCCCATCTCATTTTGAATTTCCTTAAATTTAAGGATTCAAAGCTGTAAACCCCCCTTTCTCTGTCCTCTTTCTCTCTTTTTTTCTTTTCTCAAATGAATTATTGTTTCTCTGAATCTAGAGAATGCCAAACTCTTTTGTAACTTGGCTGGATGAACTGAATACAGTATTGTCGTCATTTCAGGCTCTTTTGATTGATTTGTTTATCCTGCATTTAAATGTTGCAGTTCATCAATGCATCTCTTCTTGCAAAGTTGTGTGTCAAAACACCTCCCAACTCGCGCACACACAAACTTGTTATTTTTTAGAGTGCTACATTAAATACATTAATTTTTTTTTATGGTAACTTCTTTAAAGGTATCTTACAATGTCTTTCAAACTAATCACCCAATCACTGATATTACATGTTATCCTCAGTGGAAATTTGGGGCTGTGGTGTCACAGGAGTATCTGAATGGTCTCGTCTTTGAAGAAAAATAACTGATAATTCGAAGTGAGAGCGACAATTGAGAACTCTATTGAACGGACATTAGTTGGTGATGTTTGTGCACCATTGCTTTCATGTGGTGCTTTTTATGATACAAGCAAATTCTTGCTCCCTTGTTGTGTTTCATAAGATGCAGGCAGATGAGAACAGGGGTCATACTTTTTTGTTTGCTCTAGTGGCCTTCATTTGGGGGGGGATTATATTTCTGAATTGCACTGGTGCGCTGGTGGTGACTAAATGGTTAGGGTCTGGAAGTGGGAGAGATGACCCACCTGAGCTGGTTGACCCCATGCCAGTGCTTTCCATTGCTCTGGTCTATTGAGGCTGCCTGTCTTCTTCCCTCTACTGTGTCTGTTCTCTCTCTCTTGGAACTGAGCTGTTAACACACTCTTAGTATCTTAGTTTCTAAACTGCTTGTGAGTTGTTGTTTTTTTTTTTTTTTCCTTTTTTCTTTTCTTCATTCATGGCTCTGTATTTTCTGGTTTAAGCGGTTAAGATAGCTGGACATTAATTAGAAGCTTCAGCTTGTATTTGGAAATTTAAGTGTTGAGCAATCACCAGCAGATTTAATTGTTAATAATTATGTCTAATGAAACTTTCCCCACAGTTCTCATTCCTGCTTTCCAACTAATTTGTTGATTATTTCCAAACACAGCACTGCTTTATAGTGGCAGATACAGTTCTTTAGTATTTGGTAAGTGAATAATGGTCGAGTTTAAAAACTCTCCTCCTCTGACAAACATCCAAAGAGGCCAGTGATGCAAGCCATAGTGGTTGAATAAGTTAGCATAGCTGGACCCACCCTGTTATCTCAGCAACATGTACTCAGGGGATCACTTCCAATTAGAGTGACTCTGTCAAAGCAAGTAAACAACTGTGCTCCTGGTGGGCTACAATAGCTAACTTGGTTTGTCTTGGAAACACAGCAATTGAATCAGTTGCAGATGATGTTCCAGGAATGTGGACAGTATTTGCAGAAAACTAGGTGTTTGTTCTCTTTCTAAAATGGTCTCAGGACAGAACAAGTTCGACCCCTGTTTTGAGGGGTTACAGAACATGATGTATCCATCAACTCTTTTCCAAAGACACTTTCTGAGCAAAGGGATGATCTGTTGACTCGTCCTTGTTACTGGTTTGTGCTCACTGCGTGTGGGTTGTGTAATGCAGTATTTTTCATTCATCAAGAATAATTAGCAGTCAGGTTTCATAAAGATATTGTAACTTGTTTTGGTCGGTCTTTTTCTTGCTCCAGTAACAGCTTAATGACACTTGGGCTTATGCTCAAAATAAATACTAGGAAACAAAGTGGGATAGACACATCCAGATATTGTTCACCAGAAATACAGAATCTCTATCGACATTGAAACTAAACCAAAAGTGCCTGATTTGACTTTTGTTTTCGAAGACACTGGTCTTCGAAAAGTGACTTGATCATTTATTGATGAAGATAATTAGCCGATGAGGAAATTTAAAGCAAATTCTTTTCACACTGCAGCAGCACATCAGAAACTATGTTTTTATTTTTTATTGTTTAAATGCTAGTTCTACATGGTGCACCCTGATCTCTCTGATTAAAAATTTAGGAAAGTCCCGCATTTTTTTTTGCTTGATGGTGCTCTGAAATGAAAGAGGGAATTTCTGTTAAAGGTCCTCCCCAAGAGAGAAGGAAAAGAGCAAAAACGTTCCTCCACTGCTTACACTTAAATCTCATTGATATTACTGGCATTACAACATTTATCTGTATTAATGGATTCCTTTTTGGCAGCTGAGGTACTTTAAAAGTTCACTTCCTCAAATCACCTCTCACTTAGTCTCTTTCTGTTGGGTTTACTGTAAAGTCAGATATTCTGATGGTAAAAAAGGAAGTGAAAAAGTAAAAAGTCCTTCAAAGGCTATTAATGGACTGTTTCAGTGCAAGTTAAAGGCCTTAATCATTGACCACCACTGCATAGATCGGCTACATAATGGACTTTACTGCTATTGTATGTTTTTTTTTTATCTTTCTTTCTTGATCTGGGGGAAGAAAAAGAAGAATCCCAGAGCCCAGGTTAAGGGGAAGAAGAGGGAAGAAAAAAAATCAAATCATATGAGGCTTATGTAGTGTTGAGGTGATTCAGCAATGCTGGGACAATGCCCTTTTTGTAAAACAAGCGTTTAAAGTTGACCACGGATCAGAGCTTTGTCATTAGGAACAGAGGGGAGTCGACCTAAAGTCTGTGGGATATAAATGTCTTTTGCTCTGAAGAAGTTAACCAGTTGCTGTAAAAGTATGGAGCTGTGTGTCAAGTTGGTCTCCCAGAGTGAGAAACAAGGGTTGAACAACAAGGTTTCGGTGCCTTGGGCCCCCTGAAGCTCAAGATGTCAGCATTGTGAGTAATGAGGATGTGTGGAAAGCATGGCAGGCAGCTGCACTTGAGTCAGCCATCCTCTCAGTACTCTCGCCTGCTTTCAGTTGGCCTCCTTGACTAATCAAGATCACTAGTGCCTGTGATTCCTCTTCTGTTCTCCTGTCCTCTGTGTGCGCGCTCTCTGGTATGACAATGTTGGACTTGTTGAGTAGATGAAGAGAAAAATTACAGATTTTAGTGACTGTTTATGTTTGATGTTCTCTTCCGTCTTCAAGGTTTTTGTCATTTTCAATATCCAGTGGCTACCAGATGTTTTTTTTTTTTAATTCCTCCCAACCTTCCTCTCATAGATGGGTGTAAGCCCTCTGGGTGTCGGAATGAGATATGCTGCTGGGCCGATCACTTTTAGGAAGATTGTTTTTTAATTGAATTGTATTTAAATTTTAATCTGCCACTACCTTTACCTGGCCTGTGTTGGCGTAGAAAAGATGAGGATAAGATTTCTTGTAGGGATGCACACTTTGGATGTTTTTTTTATGACCGTTAACCGACGCCCTTTAACGATTAATAACCGTTAACCGATAAGTCCGGGAGGGATGGCTGCCGCGATGTTGCGCGCGTTGTCGTGGACGCATGCGGACACTTCCCCGTGTATACTCATGCGGCAATGTGTCGCTGTCAGCTTGTCACAGAGATGCTGCCGTCACTTTTGATTTATACTAGCGCGGTCTCCACTATGTTATTCCACGCCACAACGCAAGAGCGACAATCACGAACTAGCTAAACTTACTAAACTTATCTCTTGCGTTTTTCCACTTCCTCACCATCTCGGCCGTATCCAGACCCACATTCATCGCAATCTCCCTCCATGAATTACTAGAATATGTGCTGTCTTTGTAGTGTGGAGAACGAGAATCATACAGATGTGGGTACTTCCTATCATTTTTTCGATGACGCGCTCTTTTCTACGCGGATGTAGAATTGACCAATCAGAGGCCTGTTGCACCTGTCGACGCGCCCCCATGAGTTGATTAAATTACATAGCTTAAAAACAAAATTGACCGTTAGTATCAATCGGTTAGTTACTGTTATCGGTTAACGGTTAAACGGTTAACCATGTGCATCCCTAATTCCTTGATTATGCCCTATGACAGGGGTTCCCAAACTTTTCAACCCGCGACCCCCAAAATAACGGTGCCAGAGACTGGCGACCCCCACTATCCCCGGATGTGACTGAAAAAATAAAATGTGCGCACAGGCCATACGCACAAACATGGGCTTAACGACAACACAAAAGAACAGAGCAGCCTGTTATGATTTTACATATAGAAATTTACTGTTTGATAAAAGCAGAATACCTCAGTCAAAATAATATCTATGTAACATGAGTGCACAGTATTTCTGTCATGTGCAAACTTAACTTTAACATTACTTTAATGGTTAATGGTATTAAAGCATCCGCTTTGTGATGTTTACTGTGGAGCCGTAACCTGACACCTGCAAATGATGCTATGTTAATCTGTCTTAATCACCTCAGGAGGAAAATCTGTAGTTTTATTTTAATTTTAACTACCAGTTCATAATTTTACAACTATGGCTAAATTTTCTGTATTTATTGGGGTTTAAATTTATTAGATTTATTATATATATATATATATATATATATATATATATATATATATATATATATATATATATATATATATATATATATATATATATAAAAAGATTTATGGAAATCATTTCGCGACCCACCCCACGGCGTCCCGCGACCCCCTGGGGGGTCCCGACCCCCACTTTGGGAACCACTGCCCTATGATATAATCAAGAGAGGATGTCTTCGAAATGATTCTTTTAGTTATTGTCATTTATGGGTACCTCAATTACTGAGTTAAAATCTGTCTTGGTTGAGAAGCAAAGTCTTGTATAAAATCCAGACCAATGTCTGATGTCATACTGATTTTATGTGGTTTAAAAGTCCTGCAGAAGATAATCTGCAACTTAAACTACCGGTATTAGCAAATAGATAGATCAATCTTTTTTCTTCCTTTCCAACCATAAAACTCAACCATATCAGGTCATATGTTGTGCAACATCCTTGAAGGCAAAGTTTTTTTTTTCTCCCCCCTTTCCTCCTGTTGTCAGTTGAGAAACGTGCAGAGTTTCTTAGGTCTACAGTTTCCTTATTTACTTTCAAGTTGTCTTTCATATTCTGTCAAAGACTTCCACTGTTGCCTTCTTCCTCTTCTGTTTCTCAAGTTAAGGCCCGTCTCAAGTGTTTCCTCTCATCAGCAATGAACCACAGTCTGCCCTTGCACATTCTCCGGTGTCTTACAATGAGCAGGTTTCTGCAAGGAAACGGACGTGAGTCATAGTGGTATGATGAAGTGATAGTTTATTCACTAGTTT
>JAGFBZ010000381.1:0-124838 GCA_018398805.1 Hirundichthys speculiger | reverse complement strand
TTACGGGGCATAGATTTACACACTCACTGTCGGTGCAATAGTCATTTGTAGTGTCCAGTCGTGATGCGTAATACCAGCACAATGCATGCGTAATCCCCCTCCGCCAGCATTTCCCAGACCGTCATGCCTACCGTAACTTCTCAAAAAAAAAGAAGAGAAAAAAAAAGAAAGTCCTATACTCCGGTCTCCTGTTCTGGTCTGGCTGCAGGTTTAAGTAAATAAAATGTTGTGAATACACCTCTTAGAGTCCGTTTGAGTAGTTTCTATAAACTGCTAGGTTCTCAACGACCCGACCCGGTCCGATCCAGGTGTTGAAGCCTGGACCTGATGCAGCCGGACTCACGAGCAGTCTCTCAGCTGGACCACGGCAAAAATAAAAAAATAAAAGAAGCCCGTGGTCCGACCTGACCCAATTTTTAATCAGAATTTTAATAATAGAAAACATAATTTGTGAATTTGAGATCTCTAAAATATTAGTAATGTTACTTTTACCATGCATTTAGTTTTTCTGTAGGTAAATTAATCATCATGGATCAAGCAGAAAATCAGCCTTTGTAAAAGCCGAAGTAACAGTGAGCACTCAGGTCTGTGGCGCATCAGTCTGCAGCCAGGCATGGACTGGCCATCGGGCGTACCGGGCAATGCCCGGTGGGCCGACGCACATCTGTGGGCCGTCCCAGGTCTGTCATAAAAAAAAAAAAAAAAAAAAAAAAAAAAAAGTATATAGTTTTTATTGACCGCGACGGTAACGGACCGGTACTCGGCTCATAAAAATCTCCGAGGGGGGGGGGGGGGGGGGGGGGGGGGGGTGGGGGGGGGACGGGGACGACGACGACACACTAAACAAACTCAAGAAAGAGACACTGACAGCTAATCAGACAACCGCTCCAGTGCTGCGCTGATGTGAACGCAGTATGTCCCCGGTGTATGGTGGGCCGCCAGGGACCAAAAATGCCCGGGCCATTTTTTGGTCCCAGTCCAGCCCTGTCTGCAGCGGCTACTTTTCACCTGTTATTCTTGTCATTCATGTTTTAATAATAGGAACAATGCTTAAGGTCAACGTCTGCTTAGACAGACGTTTGGACTTTATGTAGCTAAATAACTTTGTCTCAGTCCGTGACTGTGCTCGCTTCATAAAGACAGCTGTTATAGACCACTCGGGCCAGCTGTGGCCACAGGAGTTATTACAATGTTTCCATTTTGTTGTTTTCTGCGTCTCTTCTTTTTCTCACAAGTTATGGTTTTTACTGGCAAAATGAGCCAGTTAGAAATGAATAAAGGAAAAGAAAAAAATAATCCAGGAGACTTTGTCCCGTCCTCAGGACGTGCGCGAGGGAGGATCAGCTGCATGGTGGCTCAGGTTTTGGTGATGTCATGGCTGTCAGCTGCACATCTGTCAGCAGGTCCGCTTGACCGCTCCACTTCACAAACTTTAGGAATAAGCTAGATGGTGATTTTGTAAGCAGACAGTGACATGCTGGAAATAAGCAGACACCATACTCGCCCTAGTTAATATTGATTATTGAATTACTGTACGTAACGTCATAAATCTCTCGCCGCTGTAGTCCGGTTCATCACCTGGCATGTACGTCATCTCCAGGTGAAACGACTGTAACAACTGTAAAACACCTGGAATTGAAAATAACTAAAGGCATATCACCAAAGCTGAACTAGCCTAGGCTATTAACACTTAAGGTTAAATTAATTCATCTTTTCCTCGCATTTTTTTTTCAAAGTAAACTTCCTCCTTCGCTCACCGCAGAGCAGAAGTTGCACTTTCTGAGATGGTGCACTTGGTCAGAGACAAGACGTTCTAATATTGATTAATTAGGAAGGACTTTGACTTGGTGTTTGTGGATGAAGCCTACAGGATGAGAAGGTGACGAAGGTGAAGGTGACTATAAGCGGAGGGAGGACGACGGAAGCCGGAGAAGCTTCGTTCAGCTGTGCATTCACGTGGGCACCATATGGCCGGAGAGACTTGAATTGGGACTACTTAGCTAGCCTACTGGGCTGCACTACAGACAGAGTAGCATTAGATTTAATTTTAAATGAAAGATTCTTCTAGCCTATGTTTTATTTGTTTATTTCATTTGATGTGGGTGGGACCGGGGGAATTATTAAACCCGGCGGCCTATGGTGATCAGTGACCGGTAGAGCAGGGCAGGGGCGTAGGCCTAAAGTGGGGGGGGCCAATGGCCCCTTGCCCCCCCCCATTCCGGCGCCCTTGGGTACATGAGCAAAGACCCGACCAGGTCCGACCAGTGTTGGAGCCTGGACCCGATGCGGCCGGACTCACGAGCATTAATTCTTTATTAATTATAAAAAAATATATATATAAAAAAAAAGAAGAAAAAAAAAAGAAGCCCATAGTTGTGTTCATAGAGACGTGACAGGTGGGGCCAGACAAGCTGGTGATCAGCTGTGGTCATTGAATTGTTAGACACTATAGGCCTATGTCATTTCAATTTGCGCGTCTGTGTTTTTTCCTTTTAAAAATAAGCTCATTATATGCGGATTGAGACTGAAACTGTGCACCAGATGCAGGTTGACCAGCAAAAACTTAAACGAGACGGTTAAGGAGAGGAAAAACACAGAATATACAATAGGCCTATATGTCCAAAAGACTGTCCGGTCGTCACGACGTGAACGAGGGAGGATCTGATGGGGGCTCAGGTTTAGTGATGAGGAACTGTCACTGCAGCTGCACAGGTGTCAGCAGCTGCTCCAAACAGACACGTTACAAACTTTATTTTGAAGGGACAGATTAGATGTTGATTTTGTTAACAGTGACTTTATTGCACCCAAACATTAAGCATATAGCCTATCTGTCGGCTGCTGTCTTATCGTTTAATCGACCCCCCCACAATATTTGTTTGCAGAATGTTTGTTGTTGTTGCGGCTGCGATATTATTCAGAGGATCTACGAGGGGGGGGGGGGGGGGGGGGGGGGGGGGGGGGGTGGGGGGGGGGGGGGGACGCTTCACCTCCTATGACATCTATCCTCTATACTTTTAAAGCTTTTATCTTGGTTTAGGTGAGGGATTCTCCAGGCAGGGACTGTTTTCAATGACTGAAATGCTGGTGGAAAAAAAAAACAGCGGTGAGAGCTGGATGTGATCGCTCAAAACGTGACAGTGTCTTAATGACCAGTGAGATGACCTAAGTCTTCGTGGTCGCTGCTCTGTGCAGTGTCCGGTCTTGTCGCTGAACCAATGTTTTACCCTCCAGCTCCACAGATCACGTCTATGAAAACTATGAATGATCTTTGTGACTGCGTCTCTTGATATCGCCAAACTTCCGGGTCACGTAAACCCGACCAATTAAATAGGTCCTATTAAAATCAAATTCAGTCCTGCTGCCTGTTTTTCCATTTCGTATTTTTGATCGAAGCCTAAAATTGAAATATGAAAAACCAGACATTTTTTCGTTTTTTGTGTTAGATTAAAAAACAAAAAACAAAATAATCTGTCACTTTTTCATTTTTTTGATTTTTGATTTCTAATTGAAAATCGAATGGCCGCAAAGTAGGCACATAGGGAACTCTTGTGCAGGCCCTCTGAGTCAATAAATAGAAAGAAATAAATAGAAAAAAAAGAAAGAGACAAATGTCATTCAAAAAAGTGATCCAAAGTGGAAAAATCAAGGAATCAAAAAAATAAAAATAAAAATAAAAAATATATAAGAGATCAAATGTTCTGTTTTGCCATCAGTCTGACTGTAGCGGGGAAGAAGCTATTAAAAAACCTTGCTTTTTTTGTAGAGATACTGTCCACTCTACTATGTCTCAGGTGTGCAGTGCTTGTGTCTGAGCAGAGAGTAAGCTGGATGGAGTGGGTCTTTAATGATTCTCTCTGCTCTCTTCTGGCTGCGCTGCACATACATTGAGTTCATGGAGGGAAGTGTTGTGCCTATAATCCTCTCTGCAGTCTTGATGACTCTTTGCAGAGACTTCCTTTCAGCCTGCGTGGTGTTGCCATACCAGACAGTGATGCCTGTGGTGAGGATGCTTTCTACTAGTCCTCTGTAGGCCTGGGTGAGAGGGCGGTAGTTCAGTCCAGCCTTCCTGAGTATCCTAACAAAGTACAGCCTTTGCTGGGCTTTTTTTTTTACTATGGATGTGGCGTTCAAACTCCAGCTCAGGTTTGATGTTAATTGCATGCCTAGGAATTTAAGGCTTTCGGCCCTTACCACCTCTGTCCCTTTTATGTGCAGAGGCTGTAGGGGAGGAGGATGCTTTCTGAAATCCACTATCATTTCCCTCGTCTTGTCGGTGTTGAGGATGAGGTCGTTTGTCTCCCCATAGTCAATGATGTAGTTTACCACAGACCAGTTTATCACAGAAGTGAACTGTCCCTTGATTTTCTTGATATTTGTATGTCCATTCCATTAATTAAAATTTTGATATCTGTATTTTTTAAATTTTTCATTTAAGTTTATTGGACATAATCACTGTTATGTCTGCCGTGCGTGTGTCCCTCCTTTCTTTCTTTCCTTCATTTTTCCTTTTCTTTCCTTCCTTCTTCCCCCTTTCTTCCTCACCTTTCTCTCTCTCTCCTTTCCTTTCTTCTTTCCTCCATCCCTTTTTGCTTCCCTTTGCGTCTTTCCCTCTTGACCCAAAGACAACAAGAGGGTTAAGAAGAAGAGATGTTCCAATCATGTTTTTTTGGAACCAATCACCGATCCGATACTGCTGCATATTGCTGATCACTGATCACTGAAGCGTTGAATCCATATATTATCCTATTTATTGTGTAGCAGCATTTAAATATGTAATCATTCTTCTTACACAGCATTGACATTGTATATTGAGTATAAAAATTAGGAGATGAGAAAGTATTATGAATTCAATTGACAACCGTTTTATTGCAGGCTGAAGCAACATGCTATATTTCACACTCAACACTAGAGACTTTAGTTTCTAGGGTCTTTATTATTATCATTATCATTATTATTATTATTATGTGTGTCTGCATAATAGGTAGGCTACATTCATTTCTCAGACATTTGCTCTATTATTATTATTATTATTATTATTATTATTATTATTATCACCATTAATATCTACTCTATATGTCATTGTCATATTATTATTATCAAAACAACAACATATTGCATCTTTTATTCATCAGAAAACACAAGTCACGTGTCACAGGTTAACGAAACACCATAGCAGAGCAGACTGGATTACTGGTAGGACATCGTTTTGGGCGTCTGAATATATTTGCAGGCTTTAAAGCTATAGTATGTAATGTTGGAGAGCTAGCAAGATTTGAAAGTAGCACCTCATCTAAGTTCCACCCCCCTCCTCCCCCTCACATCAGTGATCTGTCTAAGTCCACGCCCCCACAAACATGGATGCGCAGCCCACAGTGAGAAGCTGCAGGGAAGAGAGCAGCGAGCGAGCGAAGCTTCCCCTAATCCCCTAACAACAACATGCTTCTTCTCTCATGGCTGAAATCACAACGATCACTGCACTGTACTGCTCTGGAAGTCCGAAATACAGAGGACCAAACGCCGCCGTCGTTTCTGGGTACATGACATCCTCCGGCGGTGCACAGAGCTCGGCGCGTCCCCTCTTATCGGAGTTACGTCCATATGTTAGCCACTATTAGCTCAATTTTCTCCGGTCAAGCACAGCTTGCCAGGGGTTAGCGCCAGGATCGTGAACTGGAATGCGTGTGCTTGTTTCTGGTGTTATTGGAGACTGTACTGGTGTTATTGGAGACTGTACTGGTGTTTGGAGACTGTAGTGGTGTTATTGGAGACTGTACTGGTGTTATTTGAGACTGTACTGGTGTTATTGGAGACTGTACTGGTGTTATTGGAGACTGTACTGGTGTTTGGAGACTGTAGTGGTGTTATTGGAGACTGTACTGGTGTTATTTGAGACTGTACTGGTGTTATTGGAGACTGTACTGGTGTTATTGGAGACTGTACTGGTGTTAGTGGAGACTGTACTGGTGTTAGTGGAGACTACTGTTATTTGGAGACTGTACTGGTGTTAGTGGAGACTGTACTGGTGTTTGGAGACTGTACTGGTGTTAGTGGAGACTGTCCTGGTGTTATTGGAGACTGTACTTGTGTTATTGGAGACTGTGCTTGTGTGATTGGAGACTGTACTGGTGTTTGGAGACTGTACTGGTGTTATTCGAGCCTGTACTGGTGTTTGGAGACTGTACTGGTGTTTGGAGACTGTAGTGGTGTTATTGGAGACTGTACTGGTGTTTGGAGACTCTGACTTCTGTCGCGCTGCAGTTATTGTCCCGAGCGAGCAGTGGCTTCTGCTATGAGCCGCTCCACAGTCACTAAGCATTCACAGCCGGTCACACTAGCCTCGTGCAGCAGCCCCGGCTCGTTAGCGACCGGAGGGTTGAATTAACATAATAAAAATAAACTGACACATTTTATGATATAGGCCCAAAATAAGCCTCCTCTCCTTGAAAGACCAGCAGCCCACTGTTCTTCTGTAACTCTGTACTTCTGCTTCTTCAAATAAATTTTTCCAGCAATAGCAAAACATGATGTGCACAGGGAGGGGGAGGAGGGAAGGAGGGGGGGGGCACATCTTCCCCCCTGCACAACTCACCCCACTCTCCCCTATGCAGTATGGTATGTCCAAAACCAAAGGGAAAAGTTAGGAAAAGCCGTGAAAAACACTAGGCAACACGTGCATGCACCTTTCTCTGCGCCCAACTGTGCCCTACTCAGAGGCCTTTAGCGTACTTCTTCTCAAGAGCCTTCTTAACTCTTAATACAGTATGTAGTGATATGGAATAGGTGTTGTCTTTTCACGGTTTTTGAAGGATGCATGTCAGGCTTCTGCATCACCCTGAAGGGATTTATTTCTCTATAGTGACCGGCCCACTCTATGTTATTCCTTACATGTTTGTCACATGATACCAAAGCTGTTTAAAAATGTTTCATGTGCAGCATTTAGGTCTTCTATATACACTCCTTTCCATTTGACCCTTATGAGATAGTATCATAGTTTATTTACTTCCTAAGTATTATTAAATAATTCCACATATATATATATATATATATATATATATATATATATATATATATATATATATATATATATGTATGTATGTATACATATTTAATACATGTTAGTGTTAATTAGTGTATATTAGTGTTAATAACACTATGAATGCTTTTAACATTCTTTATGGGGACCAGGAAGGGGGCGGAACTTACCATATATGGAAGAATGTGTGTGAATCAACTGACTGCAATACTTCATGGGGACCGATAGGGGGCGATAGTGAGAAATCTGTGTGTGTGTTTCTCGACGGAAAAACATGACTTATGGGCCGAAGCTTAAAACTTCACAGGCACCTTCAGAATGGCTCCAGCATTCATTTAAGAGGCATTGTCTCGCGGGGACCTGCATTTTGGTCCCCATGAGGTTGGAGGTCCCCATGACGTGACTGTGTAAACAGATCAATGTCCCCATACAGATAGGAATACCAACACACACGAGCGCACACACACACACACACACGAGCTGAGTGCAAGGTCAGGCTCAAAGGCAGGGGAGTAGGGGCGTTTTAGCGGTGGGTGGGAGCGAAAAACAGATCATGATAAATTGGCTCACATTTTACAAAACGCTGCCCTTAATGCACCTCAGCTAGCCGTGCCCGCTAGCCCAGCGCTGGGGCCGCTTTAACAGCGGCGGCTAGCCATTTGTGATATATGAAAACCAGGCTGTGGCACTAATTGCGCAATTACAAAGCGGAAGCGGTGTCGTGTCACGGCGGTGGCGGCGGAGGCGAGACGGGGGAAGCGGGAGACGGGAGCGCGGGATTGTGTGCGATAACACCCCTCTGTCTTTGGTTCTTGTTCATCCCACGGCTACACCCTCTATTCTGGATGTTTTTTTTTTTCCTTCCCAGCCGAGCTAGGCCCCTGGTACCCCCCCACCCCCCCAGTTTATTGAGAGGTAGAGTGAGTGTGCCAGTTTCTCTGAACTACAGGGAGCAGAGGACCTGGGAGCATCAGAGCATGTGAACATGTGAGAAAGAGCGCGGTGAGACGGGAGGAGAGAGAGAGAGAGAGAGAGAGAGGGGGGGGGGGGGGGGGGGGGGTGGGGGGGGAGGGAGGAGGGGGGAGTGCTGGAGAGGAGAGAAGGCAAAATTTGTCTTGCGCGTCGTTGAAAGGACAATTTATTAGGAGCTGCTCAGGGAGACGGAATATTTTGCCCCAGTGCTTTACGGACTGTCGGGATGAGGAATGGGAGCATATTAGCACAGTGCCGGAGCCCGGGCCCGGGACCGGCTGGGGCCGAGGCTGCGGCGGCGGCAGCAACTGGCACAGCGCCGTCCCAGCCTGCAGGGAGCACCCCAGAGGGTCGCGGCTGGGGAGGGGGGGGGTGGGCACACTGTGATGGAGAAGCCAGGGTGTGGAGGGGGAGTCAGGATGATGGGATGTGGATCAAAATGCATCCACAACACAACAGCTGTCACATGGTCATGAATCTAATAAGACATTTTTAGGGACCATCAGAATGTGGTTCAGCATTAAAAGGCCCTTTAAACTGGCAGTAAACATGCAGCTCTTCCAAACACGTCACATTTCTCCACTGGATGACAACAATGATAAAGCATTGAAACATCTGGGTTTCAGACACGCAACTGCTACTGTCAACAGAAAACACTCTGAGTCTCACGTAAAACTATGGACAGTCCAGGTGCTCATATGGTATGAAAGGATTCGCTCCTGTCGTCCTAAGATGATCACCAGTGGGCTGCAGGTATGAGTCTGGAGTGGGTTTGTCCACAGCTTCCATGATGATCCCAACTTGTTGAGGCCCAACTTGTTAATTTGTTAACTGGTGACCAGCTTTATGGAACCAATAAAGGCCCACGTCAGGTTTCTGTAATACTGAAACCATATGGGATATTTGCCATTAGCCCCTTTGAAGTCCAAGTACTCTAACAGGCCACTTTTAACCCAGTTGGGGTTCACGTGGACACGCTGGCTGGGTATGCAAACTAAGACATGTGGCATTGACTGAGACAAACCAACATACATATTAGGGGTGCAACGGTACCCCAAGGTCAGTCCGTACCTTGGTTTTTGTGTCATGGATTCGGTACAGTTTCGATATGTGTTTTGTGCATAAAGTGACAATTCATTTCTCTAAAATGATTTACAGTGCTACCTCTACTTAAGAAATTAATTGGTTCTGGAAGTAGTTTCGTAACCTGAAAATTTCGTAAGTAGAAACGTGTTTTCCATGTAAATGCCCTAATCCGTTCTAAACCCCCAAAATTCGAACATAAATTTTTTATAAATTATAAATATTACATGAAATGACATAAAAACCTGTAAGAAATACATGTTAGAACTAGAAAAGCATTCAGAGAGCGCAGACCTCCACCAAGCGCAACAATTATCGAAAATCTGAAAGTGATCCAAAATCCAGGATTTCTTCCGGATCACACCCAAAATGAAACCAGTTCTTCCTTTTCACATTTCTGACAACTCCGGAAAACTTAATCAAAATCCATCCATAACTTTTTGAGTTATCTTGAACACAGACAGACAAAAAGATTAACACCGGCGAAAACATAACCTCCTTGGTGGAGGTAAAGATTGTTCGTTTACCTGGGTTGCTGGGTTGCGCTCATACAGACAAGGGGCCCTCCTAGCCAATGGGATGCCAGGAAGATGCTAAGCGTATTGTCCCATGCGGGTTGTACCGAATGGTCCGGTATTTTACCGAGTACCGTTGCGTCCCTGGTAAATAAAGAAACCCCAGCTTTTCTCTGTTAAATCAGGTGCTAATTCACGGTCCGATTTCAGAACGACCGGTGAAACGGTTGGATGATCGCCGATACGAGGTGACGAGCAAACAAAAAATGGTTCAGGATGAAGTTACACCAGGTAAACAACATTTTCCTTGTTGTTTTGGATCGTCATGGATCACGGAGATGACGTCCAGTCACACTTTCCAGAATTCACCCTGTGAACGAAGCTTGTACTTGTGATCTCGTTCATTCGGTCACCATACACAGTCCAGAAACAGGAGCTGGAGCGTTAACGGACTGCAGACCCTTCTCTTCTGGTTCAGATCTCTCTTTGTCCCAACAGACAACTGCAAAGTCTGCATGGCTGCAGATGCAGCACCAACCCACCTGTTGTTCATCCACTCCGGTCTCCTCTTCGTGAACAAGACCCAGAGGCACTTCAGGTCCTCTGCTTCAGAGACCACCTGAGACCGGGCCTTGGTTGGTAATTTACAATCATTACCTCGTGGTCCAAAAGCCAGATGAGATAAAACATGCAGATTCCAAACCTTCTTTTTCCCTTAAAAATATCACCTTGGTGCAGTCATACATGCATTTTTCACTTCATTTTAACCAAAATCAGTTGCCAAACTACCCTGAAAATAGTCGTGTTCGTCATTTTGTTTCATAATCTAAAAGAGCATAACCGTAGCATTCTAGACAATCTGCCGTAATGTGGTATACATGTTCCTAGAAGTATGCAAAGAGAAATAAAAGACCAGATCTCAAAGACATATTCTGCAGAGCAGAATTATCCTCCATGCAGAATGTTTGCTCGATCCCCCAGTGCTGGAGAGATTAAGGAATCCCACTGCAGTTGTCCTGGCAGACAGCACAGCAGTGGGGGAGTCGCAGCAAACAACACCTGTGCACATCACAGCTAAGCTAGCCCGGGGTAGAGTTAAGATGAGCATACCGCTGTCAGCATCCGGCCCAGCAGGCGTCTTGCAGTTCACCAGCACAAGTTGTGTTTTGGTTGGATTTACGTGGAATAATGTACACGGTGTCATGTCCACATCACAGCGTTGCAGAGAATTAAGAAGGATGTTCTGGAAAAGATCCCAGCTCCAAATACCTGGATGAAGTAAGATGATGTGTGGATGGATGGACAGGCAGATGGATGGATGGATGGATGGATGGACAGGCAGATGGATGGATGGATGGACAGACAGGCAGATGGATGGATGAATGGACTGCTGGATGGATGGATAGATGGATGGACTGCTGGATGGATGGATGGATAGATGGACAGGTAGATGGATGGATGGACAAACCAATAGATGGATGAATGGACTGCTGGATAGATGGATAGATGGATGGACAGACAGGCAGACGGATGGTTGGATGGATGGATGGATTGATGGATGGATGGATAGATAGACAGATGGACAGGCAGACAGATTGATGGACAAACCGATGGATGGATGGATGGATGGATGGATGGATGGATGGACAGGCAGATGGATGGATGGATGGATGGATGGACAGGAGATGGATGGATGGACAAACTGATGGATGGATGGATGGATGGATGGATGGATGGATGGATGGACAGGCAGATGGATGGACAGACAGGCAGATGGATGGATGGACAGATGAATGGACTGCTGGATGGATGGATGGACAGGCAGATGGATGGATGGATGGATGGACAGACAGGCAGACCAATGGTTGGACGGATGGATGGATGGATAGACGGATGGACAGGCAGACGGATGGATGGACAAACTGATAGATGGATGGATGGACTGCTGGATGGATGGATGGACAGATGAATGGACTGCTGGATGGATGGATGGACAGGCAGATGGATGGATGGATGGATGGACAGGCAGATGGATGGATGGATGAACAGACAGGCAGACCGATGGTTGGACAGATGGATGGATGGACAGATTAATGGACTGCTGGATGGATGGATGGATAAATGGCTGGATGGATGGATGGATGGATGGATGGAAGATGCACTTTTATTTTTGTTAATGAAGCAGTATGTGATATTGCTTTTATGTAACAGTTGCAACAATTCCATCTAAGTATGGATAAATGTGTAAAACTTAATAAATATGAAAAAGACACTTTAATGTCTCCATTTGTCATTCTGTCTTGCAAAGCAGATGGTAGTTGATCATGATCAGAAATCAGATCAAAAATCATATGAATAAAACAGTTTTGAATCGAAAATCGATTTTTGAATCGAAAATCGATTTTGAATCGAATCGAGGCCCCAAAAATCTGAATAGAAATGAATTGTGAGATAGTAAAAGATTCACACCCCTAAATACCGATATATATCGTATTGTGAGCTGAATATCGTGTATCGTATCGTATCGTATCACGAGATTAGTGTACTAGAATCCTAGTCAACATGCAGCAACAGTTGCTTCTCTAAGAACATGGCTTATGTCCTTCCCTGTTGGCACTGTGTTTCAGTCCACACCAATGCTCCGGACCGGCGAACTGCCAAAATTTCTGCTTCATCATCAAGGGCTAATGATTCGCTGTAAGTTACTGTCAGTACTTTGTTTTTTAATTTCTGTTCAACATTTCTGTTCACCAACAACCTCAGCTCATTGCTGTATGTTTTTTGACACAAAAGCAACTAACTCTTGCACACAACTGCAGATAAAAATAGTAAGTAGTTTAATTTCAGTGAGAGAGGAGAAAAAAACGTACTGCTAGGCCGAGGTTAAAACTGTAATTGTCTCTCCTTTTAGAGACATTTAATTCACTTCCTAGAAAACAGAGGAGGAAACAGATGGTCACACAGAAGCCCACCAGTATTTCTCCAGCGTTCCTCCTCTTCCCGGCCAGCCAGGCTTCTCCCTTGGCAAATACCGGGCCGCCGCTTCGCCGAATCTCCGGAGCGCCCACCGAAGCCCGCTTCCTATTTATCTCCCGCTTCACCAGAGCCGCAGCTAGCTAGCACGGCTGGCGTGACCTCCGCTGGGCGCACATTAATTTCACCTCGCTGTTTCTGTGGCGTCGATTAATAAAAAGTGACTAGGTTTTCAGCAAATGAACACATGCTGATAAATGAGGGCCCGCGCCTAATTGCTTGGTAAATTAAGAGCTCACAATAGTGGCGGCGATGTGTGCTGCTTTTAATATTTAAAAACTCATTAAGTGTGGGAAGGTTGCGCTCAGTTGAGCGGGCGGCCTTGTACGATCACCTCTAGGTGCTATTAACGGCCGTGTGAAATGTCAGCGAGGGTTTGGGTTGGAGGTGGAGCGGCTGATGTGATCAGAGTCGCTTTAAGGTTCAACTTTGCTGCTTTTCTCCGGAGAAAAATATTCCTTCTCGCTGACGCACACACACACATGCACACGCACATGCACACACGCCAGTGAAGGAGGCGAATGCAGTGTTTGGCACCATCACGAATGCCACAAACCTGTAGTGTACACCAGGGATGTAACGATATGGAAAATTTGAATCTCGATTATAGTGACCAAATTATTACGGTTTACGATATTATCGCGATATTCTTAATAGCTGTACAAATGCCTAAAAAAACCATACATTTTAATAATTTCACAAAATCTTGTGATTTTCTTTTCATGTTGAAACATTAGAAGCCAAAATCTTATCAAAATGAAACTTTCACATTAAAAGGGCAAACAACTGGCACAGAAAGAGGTTTTATTTTAAATGAACAAAATAAATAACAGGAACAAAGCTTTTTTGTCTGGTGCAAATTTAAATATACACTTTAACAACCGTAGTAGGTCAAAATATGCAAACAATTATCAGGAACAAAAATTATAGTGCAAGTTCAATTGAAATAAACTTTTGACTTTTAGCTGAACCTTAAATAAATATAAATGTGCAAATAAACAGTTGTAAAGGAGCCAAATATGTTGTTCTGAATTGTAGTTCACTCTGTGTGTCTGTGGGTGTCGCTGTGTTGTTACCTGAGGGTCAGGTATAAAGGTAGCTGCATGCTATTGGTTAGCTGTTTGACCCGGAAGGGTAAAAGGTTTTTGACCGCTCGTTCTGGTCCTTTTTCGACCAACACGCAACAGTAACGTTTACGAAATGCGAGTTAGCGAAGCGCGTCAACCAGCTTACTCTTGGTCAAACATCTCAGTAGCTTAAAGCATTAGCCTTAGCTCCTCCAAGTTGCTTGTACAAATCGGAACAAAATGTAAACAAGTTCTCTGCAGACAAGATAATTGTCCTCCACCAGTTGTCCCTCTGCATTCTTAAAAATAATAATAATAAATATGCCCAGACCTCGGATTTCATCATTTTAGTGGGTTGGTAAATGTCCTGCGCGCTATCGCCACTTTCCGCCATGCTAACGTTACAATGCCGATGTTACAAGCTACATATTCACGCGAGACACAGTCACTCACAGACTTGAATGAGGCTGATATTACATATCCGCGATAAGGAGATGAAGTCAAACATAAACGGTAATCGTTATTGCGTTAAATTTTACCGTAATTTACCGTAATACCGGTAACCATTCCATCCCTAGATCAGAGTCACTTTAAGGTTCAAGTTTGCTGCTTTTCTCCTTAGAAAAATATTCCTTCTGGCTGCCTCACACACACACATGCACATGCACACGCACATGCACACACGCCAGTGAAGGATGCGAATGCAGTGTTTGGCACCATCACGAATGCCACAAACCTGTAGTGTGCACTAAGCAAATATCACACACTGCTCATGCAACGCTTCGTGCAAGCGAGGACACACACACACACACACATGCATGCACGCGCAGAGCGTGTGCATCCGCATGCTGAATACAAAGCCGTCATGCAGCATGAAGAATCACACACCAACTCCCTCTGACGCACACACGAGCACACAACACAAACCCAAATGTCATGCACCATTTGGAAGCTGGAGAGCAGAGACGAGCGAGCGCCGGCAAATATTGAAAGTATTTATTCCTCTCCACAGATGAACGGGACGTAATCCTCCAAATATATTTAGTCGTGTTATGGATTTGTTGTCGCCTAATTTGCATGACAACACGCTACCTTTTCACGGCGCGCGGGGCGGCAATTGCGGGCGCTCCGATATCATCTTTATTATTATTGAGCCGTAATGTGGGGCTACGCAGAGGGGGGAAATTGAGCAAGTTAAGCCCGGAGTTGTAGCAGACACTCGGCTTATGGTGATGGATCGCTTTCAGTAATTTCTCTTTATTATGATTGGCCAAGATCAATATTTTAACAGTTCGGTTTCGGCCTTCAGTGCAGTGCTTAATATGTATTATTCATGACCTTTATCAGCGCGGAGGGAGGGAGGCAGGGGGGGTGGGCTGACATTTTTCAGGCCGAGGCGGAGAGAGGCCCGCTCTAACTGGGACATGAATGGGACTGTGTAATGGACACAAATGGCTGCGTGCGTGCGCTTGTGTGGGTGTGCGAGAGCGGCCGCATCCTTAACTGCAGCAGCACATCCGCAGGCTGAGAGGCATCTGGCTCACCCCAGCTGCAACGCAAACATGTTCTGTCACTTCCACCACCCCTGGCAGTAATTAACCCCCCCCCCAGGTAACCTGGTATTTCAGAGCACATTGTTGCGTGGACTCGTCGTGGTTCTGGAGTCAGGTGGAGTAATAAAAGGTAAATTCACTGTATGAAAATGTTCATCCATCCTCATTTCAGATGTTGCTACTGACTCGCTATTAAAAAAAAAGTTCTGTTGAACCGGCCAAAAGGGCTAGCAGCCCCAAAGGGATGCTAGGACCCTCCGGCGGGACCCTTGGCATTCTTACAAGCTTGACTAACTCTGTGAGCTCCAAAGTCCAACCTGTTGATCATCTGATCTTCAGCGTGGACTAGAGGTCTTTGGAACAACCCGACAACCGAAAACCCGAGGTTCCGACCCGACCCGAATCGGGTCTCAGGTCCATTCAAAAGACGTGACTCCGGGTTCTGGTCGGAATCAGTACAGTTAGTCTCGGGTCCGGTCGGTGCTGTCTGACAGGCTGGGTCCGCGTTTACTCGAGAGGTAAAGATATTGGCGGTGGCAGCCAATGTCAGGACTCGGGGCAGTTTAATGATTATTCATTAACGTGGCGTGTTTGTCATGAAACAATCGTGTTGCCGTAGCGTGTTATTAGCGGTTTGCCCGGCAGCTGTAAAGCACAACGGATCGCCAACATGACAACGCTGGATATGAGAATATGTTCACGACACGTCCTGACCAGTGTAGGCTATTAGCGTTAGCAGTTGCTACCAAAAGTATCTGTATCCACAAAGAAAATAACGACGTGGATTTATTGTTGTTTACATCATGTAGCCTATGTAGCAACTGAACCAGGTAGAAGAAGACAACCCGGGTTTATTCGGGTTCGGGTCCATGAAAGTGGACCCGTGAAGACCTCTAGCGTGGACCCTTGGCTGGTGGAGTTGTTCTGGGTGGACTCGCCACCTGAGGAGCCTCGGCTGTCCAGCTCCTGAACTTGTGCCACCTGGATGGAGTCTCAGCTGCCGGAACCAGCGACCAATGAGGCATGGATCATCCGGCCAGCGGTCCTCTGCGGTCCTCACCCAGCGAGGAGCCTTGACAACACCAACTACGATGCAGCTCTCAGAGTCGCTGTGGAGATGTAAACTGCTATTCGTGATTCTGCTGGAAAACCGGACTTCAACGTGGGGGTTAAATGGAGATCGGCTTACTTCTGGAGCCGGCCCCCAGTGGTCAGTCGGGGAATTGCAATTTAAGTTAACGTTGAGTTGAGACATTGAAGTTTGTGGAAGATCACTCTCCCGCTGTAGCACCAACATGTTTCATTAAACGTTTCTAAACAGATACGGTTGGATTCTGTTCTCTAAAGCAGCACAAATGTTAAATGTTCATGCTAAAACATCCGTTTCAACTCCACTTTGAAGAAACAATACATTATTCTTAGGAAGCTTCATGTGGCTGCTATCAGCAAGAAACACCCAAAGCAACGACATGTGCACAAACTAACGTCAAAACCATTTCTTGCAACACCTGCGCTGCACGTACTGCTTTAACTAAATAAATCCTTCCCTTGACCAACGAAATGTTCATCGTTCTGGTAGCTGAAACTCAATTCCTAATGATGCACAACCATGTTTAACAGCTGGAGGCTTGAGGAAAGTCCTGAAATTCTACAACCTTTATGCAGTATTTGCTGTATAAATATATAAACGCGTTGGACAATGAAACTAAAACACCTGTCATTTTAGTGTGGGAGGTTTCATGGCTAGATTGGACCAGCCTGGTGCTCAGTCTTCATTAATTCCACACAGCACCAGTAAGAGCAGAGTGTGAAGGTTCAGTTATCAGGGTAAGAGCACAGTTTTGCTCAAAATATTGCGATCCACGCAACATCATGGGTGACAGGTCAGAGTTCAAAAGAGGACAAATTGTTGCTGCACGTCTTGCTGGCGCATCTGTGATCAAGACAGCAAGTCTTTGTGATGTATCAAGAGCCACGGTATCCAGGCTTATGGTGACGAATTGATGCTGTATTGGCGGCAAAATATGTGGTTCCAAAATCCATGAAGCTTGTTTATGTAATTATTTTAAAGTCTGGTCTGAACTATGTTGAAAGAAAGCAGGACAAGCTGTGATTTAATGGCTCTTCCCTGAGATCATATCAGTGCAGGTTTGGTAGAACAGAGAGTCAACACTCCAAAGTCTTGCTGAGTCTTTCTGAAGGTCTTTTTTTTAAATTTCAAATGGACGTTTTGGTCTTTTTAGCATTAAGCTGCTCTCTCAAAGACAGAAAGATCTCCGTTGTTCCTCTCAAAGGCTTGAATCGAGGCAACTGGACTTCCTTTTCTCTGTTCCTGAAGTCCAGTTGCTTTGATCTAAGACGATGAGCGTTCCCATCATTGGATGACTGAATGTCTTCACCAGCGCGTCAAGTGGAAGTTTCAAACTGTTTTTCTCACATCCGTATTCGTTTTTTAATTTCGGTTGTTTAAAGGAGTCCAAGACTGCCGGCTGTTCAAACATGATCAGCATCCAGAAAAACCCTTGAAACCCAATCAAGCTGAAGCTCTGACGAATCAAGGTCTGAGACCAGTTAAAAAAAAGTCAACTGGAAGTCAAAATCCCAGTCAGCTATTGCTGCAAAGGCTGAAACCCAGACTTTCCAAAGAGTCGTCCATTCCGGGTAAACGAGAGCATGTTTAGTGTTTAGAGCCAGAAACCCAACCTACTCAACTATCTCAGTGCTAAATTGGTAATCCGGTGTCAAATCCATTCATATTCTGGGTCAATCACACAAAGACAGTAGGAGACGATTCAGGAGGAGTGATAGAGGGGGATGCCCCCCCATCAGATAAAAGGTGCCACACTCGCTGCAGTTTGTGAAGCTGCCAGAGAAGCATGTGGGATTAAGAGCTGTGACATATTCATGTCTGACCAGGCTTAATGCTGCTGCCACATGGGAGAGTCTGTCGCTATCAAAGCTGCAGGAAATCAGCCAGAGAGGAGGAGGAGGAGGAGGGGAGATAGGGATGAGGAGATACGGAGGTACAGTGAGACTGAAGGAGACGGCAGCAGTGAGGATTTCTCACAAAGCTTCCCTAACCATCTCTCAGAACGAAAATCCTCTGTACCCCTCATCCAAAAAAAAAAAAAAAAACGGTACCCAGATTCCCTCCGAGGCTCGAACGAACGCGGAGCGAAGTCCTGGAAAAGTTTTTCTCTGGGAAAGCCGGGTCGCCGCGCAGCTGATTATATCGGTTTCAGCGCCGTCCCGGTAATAGGCTCCTCTCGGAGCAGCCGCTAACCCCGGCTCTCCCCCGGCAGCTGCCGAGAGTGGAATTAATCAGGCCTACTGGGAGCCTCCTCCATCCCCTCTCTGCAGGCGCGCCACTCCGCAGTCATTTACCAGCCAATCCCACTGTCAACCCACTGTCATTTAGACCCTTTTCATTATGCCCCCCCCCCCATCCCCGGCACGCACAACCTCACTCTTCCCCTCTCACGTTGGATCAGGCAAAAAAATGAGAAAAATGGAAATGGGTGACAGATTAGCCTAATGCTGAGCGCTCTTTGCAGACGGCCTAATATGATCGCTATCCCTTTGTATCAGAACGCGTGGACGACGGCGCCGCAAACCTCCCAAAAGAGGAGTTTTATGATCTAATAAGAAGTGGCTGGTTTCTTCCGTACGTTTCCAACCGTGCCATTTATCCAATCTGTAATTATAAGACGGCTAATAAGCCCGGACCGAGCGCGTCCTGGACGTGACACGAGGCCAACTTTGTTCATCTCCTATAAAAAACCCCGGGCCGTGACCGCCAATTACCGCGGATAGGTGTCCTTGGGGTGCGCCGGCGGACCGGCCTCGCCCGCTAAGCCTGGTTAAGTGACCTATTTGGTGCTCGGGGGTGGTCTGTAAAACACCTCTAAGGTCAGATTATCCCCGTGATGAAATACAATGCTTCCCAGGCTAAAATTACCCGCGGAAAGAGAGCCACGAGGCCGATGGTCTTTTTTTTTTTTTTTTTTTCCCGCTCCGCCCTCCCCCTCGCCCCCCCCCCCCCCCCCCCGTCTCTCCCTCTCAACAAGGCAGAAAAAATATTCATGAGTAAACAACAGAAGTGATTTGAAAAATGGCTGCGGGAGAAAAGAGATTAATAAAAAGCATGAATAGTGCATTATGGACGAGCTGAGGAGCCTCGCCATCTCGTTGGAGTTGGGGGGGGTGGGGGGGGGGGGGGGGGGGGTGGAGATTGGATTCGGGCTTTATTAAAAGTGGTAGTGGAGAACTCTAAAGAGGACAGTCAGCACGGCGCCGCTGAGTTTGGGGACGAAAAAAAAAAATGGACTTCTCGGGCTTTAAACGTCAAAAAATTGTCGACGCCCGACCAGCTGGATCAAGTTTGACATCGTCGTCGCGCGACGGCGGAAACCTACGACTGTAGCCGGACTGTCCTCCGGGGACCGGGCCAATTAAGACAAGAGCCGGTTAACAGGAAGTGCTTGTTTGACACCCTATCACATTAACGAGGGAGCGACCGTAATTGGTCAGTCGCTGTAGAGCGCTGTTAGCTGTCAGCGCTAACATATTTAGGGGGGGATTTCCTTTAATTGTCGCAAACACGAGGAGGACTGCGTTTCCTGCTCGCAGCCGCCGCGGAGAAATGTCACGACTTTTAAAGACTCGCAGAGCAAACGAGCCACTGAGGGGCGGCTCTGATTAAAGATTTTTTTCCCGCCTGTGATGACATTCAAGAGTCTTCATGCACACTCGCGTAAACCCCGCCAGGCTCAGCTCGGAGCCTTTAAGTCCGGCGTAACGCTGTGCAGGTGTGAGGGGGGGAGGGGGGGGGAGTCCGTCTTTGTTTGGTCTTGGCCCCGCTTTCAAGACCAGAAGGAAGTGAGCTGGCCGGGGTTCTGCTCGGGATCAAATCGGGCCTCGAGTTGGAAAGAAAAAAATACAAAAAGCGGAAAATGGTTGGTGTTTGTCGACGCGGCAGTTGCCTGGAAGTGACGGTTTGTCAAAACGAACGTGGGCCGGAGGCATAAAACAGACGACCCGAGACCACACTCACTGCTCTGAGAATTACACAAACCCGGTATCGATGTCCCTCTGAATCCCCGCACACATATCAAGAATCTATTAAAAAAAAAAGGTCCGAGCTGGAATTAATTCTCCCGTACGAACTCATGTCAGCGTTTGAATGTGCGTGAACGAGATAGTGACGAACATTTGAAAATGCAAGTCACTCATCGGTGGAATTACGGCGCCGAATTGTGTTTCTCTGCCGGCTTTGCGATAACCGGGACATTCTTTAACCTGAGCACCTCCAATTAGGAGATTGGAGAGAAAAGGGGGAGGAATCGGGGAAGGGGGGGGCCGGCGGTGGAGTCTGGGTGGGGGGGGCGAGCGCGATTGCTTTGACCCGCCCGCTTTGGTTGGAGGCGCACTTGAGAGGCAGGAGATGTGGCGGCAGGATATCGCGGAGGAAAAACAGGCTCAGCCTCGGATGGCCGGGGGCTGCCTGCGCCGCTCTATCAATGCAAAACAGACTACTTCCCTGGGCAAAGAGGACATTTCACTTTTTATAAGCTCCTTTTCTTTTTTTTTTTTTACTGGGCTTACATTAATTTTGAAAGTAGAGGGGGTGCAGAAAACGAAAGCAAAAAAAAAAAGAAAAACCTTACTTGACGGGGTGGAACAGAAAGGCAGAGAGGAGCAGATGAAAAGCATCTTTAGAATGCAGGAAACATCTGGTTTCGTATTCGGAAAAACCTGAGAGGAAATTGCAAATAGACAAAACTCTTATGTTTTGATTTATTTTGTTATTGGATGGCCGGCCGACGCCAAGCGTGCAGGAGACGCCCCGGGTCATGAATGCAGGAGTGGATCTTCGCTGAGGGGACGTCTCTTTACTGTCCCCGCAGTGATTGATGCTGCTTCTGATGGCGTCCACAACCGCCGCGCTAGCTTTCCAAAACTCAACAGAACCGAGCGGCTATTGTTAATTGAATGAACGGACGGACGGGAGGGAGGCTTGAGCTTCAGGGAACGGGAGTCCAGACGTGATGAAGCGAGGGGGCGAAGGGAGTGAGGCGTCCTCAGTGGATTATCGTTACTCTTTTCTTTCAGCCTTTTTCCCCAAACAGGCTTTTAATGTAGCATTAAAATTTGGCGTTCAGATGTCTCCTCAGTGGGTGGACTCGCTTTTATCTCTGGCCAGAGGCTGTTTCGAGCTATTAAATCAAGCCACCACCTCCCGTTTTAGAGCCAACAACCATCATTCGTGGCCATAAACTGTATAAATAGAAAAAGGACAGACCCAATGTGATGTCACACATAAGCTCTCTGACCAATGTTTTTTTTTTTCTCCGCTCTTTATTTTTTTGTCGGCCTGAACGGCCTCAAACTGGCAGGAACTGACTCCACACAACCCAGGCTGGTCTGAATAGGCCTGGAAGCTGCCTGGAACAAACCCAGCTAGGCTCAGTTACCACAGATTAGTTAGCTTAGCTTGGCTTATCTCACGCTAACCTATATTGATAATCAATATTACCTTAGATCAGTGGTTTTTAACTTTTAATTCTGCGTACCACCTGAGAAACTGTTCAGCTCTCTGAGTACCACCATGATGAACAATTTTAAAATATAGCCATATATGCCTTCATAATTAGCTTTAAACATGCAGGAGAGATGTTTATTCCTTATTCTGGTTATTTATTACCTGAATTGTTACCTTACTGAATCAGACATTTACAAATCTGTCCAACAATTCTCACATACTCATACTCTCATATTGAGCAACACTCAAAAGTTGTTACATCTGCACTGCAACTGAAAATGCAACAAATATTTTTTTTAAAAGACAATTTTAATTATCTCAAGCTACACATTTCGTTTGAAATGTTGTATTTACAATGCATTGTATGTTTCCGATTTTTAAAAAAAAAGTGAAACTGTGGAAAAAATGCGGAAAGTCATGACTTTTCCCGCGTACCACCAGTAGTATGTGTACCACAGTTTGCGCACCACTGCCTTAGATTTATTTTGAATAGCTCCTCACTTCAGACGTTGCTGAGACGTACATTCAGACGTTTGTTCAGACGTAGCTTAGACCAGCGGTCCCTAATCCACGGTTCCTGGTACCGTTCCATGGATCATTTGGTATCGGGCTGCAGAGAAAAAAATAAATCACTTCTATTATTACCGTTTGATTTATTATCCAAGCCTAAATGATGTTTTATTTTGAAAAATGACCAAAAAACGAACGTCTTCGGAAAGTGTCTTTACACAGAGAGGATGTTACCGATGTTCTGTTGTTACGAGGACACTTCTAATAAAGTTGCACATGAATACACAGCGGATTTACGTTTATTATAATAGACAGAAAATACCACAGTTTTTATGCCGGTCGTATCATTTTATTTTGTTGTATTTATCTGCGATACATTTTGCAGACCGGTCCGTGAAAATATTGCCCGACATCAAACCGCTCCGTGGTGCGAAAAAGGTTGGAGACCACTGGGTTAGACAAACGAGCAATGAGTAGTGGCTAGGGATGCACATGGTTAACTGTTTAACCGTTAACCGATAACAGTAACTCTAACCGATTAATACTAACGGTCAATTTTGTTTTTAAGCTATGTAATTCAGTCAACTCATGGGGGCGTGTCGACAGGTGCAACAGGCCTCTGATTGGTCAATTCTACATCAAAATGAGGAAGTACCCACATCTGTACGATTCTGGTTCTCCACACTACAAAGACAGCACATATTCTAGTAATTCATGGAGGGAGATTGCGATGAATCTGGGTCTGGATACGGCCGAGACGGTGAGGAAGTGGAAAAACGCAAGAGATAAGTTTAGTAAGTTTAGCTTGTTTGTGATTGTCGCTCTCGCGTTGTGGCGTGGAAGAAGATAGCAGAGACCACGCTAGTATAAATCTAAAGTGACGGCGGCATCTCTGCGACATGCTGACGGCGACACATTGCCGCGACAGTATACACGGGAAAGTGTCCGCATGCGTCCACGACAACGCGCGCAACATCACGGCAGCCAACCCTCTCGGACTTATCGGTTAATGGTTATTAATCGTTAAAGGGCGTCGGTTAACGGTCATAAAAAAAAAATCCAAAATGTGCATCCCTAGTATTGGCCGAGGTAACGAGGAAACAGCATCAAGTGGTTGTGGGGTGCCAATGTTGCTTTCGTCAAAAGTTGGACATTTTTCAGCTTGTAAATGTCAGCTGATTTGATCGAGGCTACGCAGGTGCTGCTATCCAATGAAATCGCACGTGGGCACACGGATGTTTCAAAACACGCAGCTTTTTCATGTGGCGAGCGGGAAGACATTTAGTTGGTTGTTTATGATGTGTAGGAGCTCCTGTGTCCCCCCCCCACCCGTCATTCCAGTCAACAACAGGGCATAATAGAGCCAAAATAGCCTCTAGTGGTCCTTCAAGGAACTGCAGTTCATGGCTTGACCTCAAAACCGATTACAGGACAATGGGTGCGTTTACATGGGAAGTTTAATTCCTCTTTAATTCAGAATTAAAGTTAAAGCCGAATAAAAGTTACCATGTAAACACTTAATTCCATATGAAAATGCCAATTCCGAATTAAACTTAATTCCGAAGTAAGTGGCTGGTTTATTCCCATTTTAATTCCGCATTAAGTAACATGATGCTCTGATAGACCTTACAAGTGAAGCTTTGTTGTCTGTATACTGAACAAAAACTGTGACAGTGTTGCAACAAGTGGGCGATGGCCAAGTAATGTGTTGGTAAACCCCCCCCCCCCCGGAACATGTGGTGGTGCATTAACCCTCACAGCTGTGGAGGAGGCAGCAGGTTGCTCCCTGCGCAACGCTGCCAAATATCTCCACACAAACAAAAGTGCAAACGCTTCTGCTCCAAATGCAGTGTAGAGGCGTTGGATAACCTCTGATCTGGCCTCAAACCAAGAACACAAGTAGGTGGATTTTTGTCAGGAGAACGCTTGGGTCAGAATCCAGAGTCATCCTCTTCATGCCAGAGATGAATCCTCTGTGTGGTCTGTAAATACTGCAAAAGTTACCGCTGCTCAAAGCCAATAATTAGAAACTAAGGCAGATTTCCAAAAGGCTTGTATTTAGAGATAAGACAAGCAAAATCACTTTTTTTTAAGTCTATTAAAAATAAAAATAATAAGAAGAAAAGGGGATGAAGTTCACTCTTCTGCTGTTCACAGACAAGCCAAACTAATATCACCTTTCTGCGAACTCTTTTAACAAGTCGGTAAAAGCATCTCAGCATTGCGGACCTCTGACTTGCACTCATCAAATTCAGCAACATTCCTACTGACTGCTGGTCTTGTTTGTTTCGACTATCATCCCGTCTTTGGACCAACCAGGGTTGGGCCTCTGGGCATCTCCCTCAAGCTTCAAAGGAACTTATTAGAAACCCCGATGGGGACGTCACATATAGACCTGTAACTGTACCTATAAGATTATTACATCTCAAACTGTATGATTTGTCTAATCTTAGGTACGATGTCAAGGGTGTTGTACACAGACTGTATGTTAATGAGCTTTTGTAGCCTATGACTGATGCAGAGATGCAGACGGATGTAGAGTTGCATCTCTTGGAAACTCTGGGCAAACCGGTACCATATTCTGTCAGCTTAACAACATTACTTCTTTTTTTCCCTACACAGTTTTGCTCATCTTCTGTGCTATCGCCGGCACATAAAGGACGAGCCGTTTCGTGAATGCCGCATGAGCCGACAGATGGGAGGAGGTGAGCTGCGGTGGTCCTCCAGGCCATTCTCGCCTCTTCCCACTCAAGGAAGCAGAGATTTACAGCGGCTGCGATGGGGAGGGGATAAAAAAAAAAACCCAGCCTGCAACATCTGGAGACGCGTGAAGCACGGTTGGCGGTGACAGTGGCTAATTTAAAGGTAGTAAAAGTGTTCGCGGAGACCCGGGGAAGGGTGATGGACAGCTTGATTCCCCACAACCAGCCAGGCTGTGAAGACACTGTAGAGGGAAGAAAGAAACCCCCAACAGGCTGGAGGTCTCATCGGGGCCAGACTGTTCCCGCCAGCTTTAGATTTATTAGCTGGAAGAGACAGCCGGACAGAAAAACAGAGGTAGGGAGAGAGCAAGACGAGACAAAGGAGGAGATTAAACAAGACAGGGAGTAAAAGGGAGAGGAGAAGAAGAAGGAGAGGATCAATCAGGACTCGCACCAATAATGGGGCTGTGACACCCCAATCACAGGGAAACCCTCACTGTGATTCTGTTTGCCTGCCGCGCAATATGAGCGTAATTGCCGCGATCATTTACGGCCGGCGATAAATCTTGCCTCGGATTATTGTTTCCCTCTGACTGATATGAACTGTTCCATTCGTTCCGCTGCTGATGGAGCAGCACGCAATTCCTGCGCCCGTTTTCAACACGACCCCTTTAAAAAGGAGTCGGAAGGACTTGAGATGGACTAAGATAAGGAGAATGGTGATGGTAATGGTGGTAACAGTTTCCTTCGTACTTTGGTAACTTACATGTGAGTGTATATGGGCACGGACACATTTATGCTTTACACCCCCCCCCCAACCCCCCCCCCCTCCACTGTCAACACAAACAATCAATCAATTACTTTTTTACTTTTGTATATAGATGTACATATCCTGTTTTTCTTCTTATTCTGAGAGTGTTACCACCTGCCGGAACAAAATTCCTTGTATGTGCAAACGTACTTGGCGATTAAAAACGATTCTGATTCTGATTCTGATCAATCAATAATGTTTCCATCAATTCTTCATATACAGGTCTATAGCTTGGTAAAAGGTGTTCATCCAGTCTTCTCGTTAGTAGTTTCTGCTTCCTACATATTATCTTTTAAGTTTGTTCGCTGTCACAATACAATCAACTACACAACACCCCCTTACACTTCACAATCCAGCACACACCACACCCTCACTGTTGTGTCTCTTTAACTGTCTTGTCTTTAAATGTTTAACTGCTGGTGTTTTTTAGTCCTCTCTGACGAAATCAGGATTTAAGATGTTAATAAAGATGTTAGAATTTACTGCCAGAGAGGACTGGTGAAGGACACATTCACCCTTCATACCCCCACAAAAAAAGTCTGCTATAAGATTAAATTGCATATACATACTAGATGGTTTTGCTAGACAATGGCACTAACCATGAATGGAGACACAAAAAAAAAAAAAAGGAGTCGGAGAGGGGTCGTCTTTGCCGCATAACTTAGATTATAAGTTAACTGAGAAAAAAAGAAAAGAAAAAAGATACTTGGCACACCTGTCCAGACGAAGACACAGACCCATATGGACGGTGGGAGGAAAAGTAGGCGACTCCATCCTCATGGTTGAAAACTGAATACGAAGCTCTAAAAAAAATCCATCCAAGTTAAGCAAATGCACACCTTGAGAACTGGCTGTTACTTAGCCACAAGTCTTTTTTTTTTTATTATTTCCCCCCCGACACACTCAAAACACATCCGTTTGTATCAGC
This sequence comes from Hirundichthys speculiger, assembly GCA_018398805.1. Lineage (NCBI taxonomy): Eukaryota > Metazoa > Chordata > Actinopteri > Beloniformes > Exocoetidae > Hirundichthys > Hirundichthys speculiger. The sequence continues at coordinate 98,090 of JAGFBZ010000381.1, read as the reverse complement.
CAAGAAGGGTAATGAGACAGACCGCCTCGACAATAAGTTTAATGTTACACGGAAAGGTCTTTTTTTGTGGGTGTTTTTCACTGAGAGAGTTAATTGCTGAAGAGAATTAATTAAAAATGTTGACTTGAGAAGTGTACATTGATTACTGTAAATATTCTCCAGAGTTTTGCTGAACTAATTGCGGAGCATTCTGCCTGGTGCATCTTATTACGTGGGCTTCTGCACAAGCTGCGTTGCATCCTTGCCAGGATTGATTTTTTTTCTTCCTTTTTTTTATTTTTTTTGGCATATGCTGCAATGAAATATCTGGAAATATACAAGTTGCAACTATGAAATGGACAAAAATATCCGCATTGTATGTTATTTGAGACTTGCTTGAGACCTTTCAGTCTCCCTTTAGTAGGGGTGTAAAAAAAAAAAAGATTTGGCAATATATTGCGATTTTCGGCCACCCAATATAATATCAATTTTTCAGCTCCTAATATCGATTTTTTACAGTGATTACAATGCTGTCAGTATGTTGTAATGGTTACTTAAATGTGCAAAAACACTAGTAATAAACAATAAATAGGTTGTTTTGAAGCAAATAGTTTTGACTCAATTTGTCCTCTGAATGATCAATATCATCTGATGAACATATACAGCAACTTGATTTTCCATCTCTACTTTTAATTTTGATATTAACTGGGTAGAATATCGCAATGTATCGTGATATCGTGATAATATCGTATTCCGAGGTCCTTGCCAATACTCACCCCTATCCTTTAGTGCCTTGAATGGCTACAAGCTTCATAGATTGCATGAAAAAGATGGTTATCGCTGACTGGTTGGAAAATTAACGCTGCTGATGGTAAATGACCTGCACTTATATACCACTTTCTCCACACCATGAAGGTGCCCTCAAAGCGGTTTACAATGGCCTCTCATTCACTCATTCACACACACACATTCACACACCAGTGGGCGGCTGCTACCATGCAAGGTGCTGCCAGACCAACTGGGGGCAAGTTAGGGTTCAGTATCTTGCCCAAGGACACTTTGGCATGTGGACAGTTGGAGCCGGGATCGAGCCGTCAACCTTCCAGTGACTGGACGACCCGCTCTACCAACTAAGTAGAGCTCAGCTGATAGAGTGGTGCACGGTGCTGCCTCCAGAAACATCCGTGAGAGTCGTCGTGTTCTGACCGAAGTGTTGCGAAAAAGTCGCCTTTGGTTACAGAGCGGCAGGATCCCCTTTTGTGGGGGGAAAAAGGGGGGCTGTCCTAATTTTTTTCCTCTCCACACCGGGAAGAGTTAGAAATATGAGGTAGAAAGAAAAAAACTCCCATGACAGCGACGGCCAACGCTTCAAAACCAGCGTCCAGAAACCTTCATCTGGATCACCATGTCTGCACCAACATCAACCGTCAGGCCCCTTGGACCTCCATATTAAAATGTCAAATGTTACAGTAAAGTTCAGCTGGGATATAAATCATAAATTATCTTCTTTGCGACGCCCATATAAATTTAGAGTCAGAATAACACAACATGAGCTACAACAGACGAGTAACTTCACAGCCTTGGGCGTCCTTCGGTTCTCAGTCAGACGCAGTTTTGTCATTTAAATAGAATAACATATAGGCATTTCTTGTTTTATCTGCGCTGTTAAGAAGACACTCAGTTGATGGGTTTCAGCTGGAACAGGTGATGCTAGATTGGTCACGTCTGGTAAGAAAAGCCCCATAGAGAAGGTCAAAGCTTCAGAAACACCGTCCAGACACCAACGGTTCTTTATGGTCCATAGTCAACCTCCTTAAACCCAATGTTGGGGCCTAATGGCTGTCAGTCAGATGCTCATAATCACACAAACCCAGATAACCTTGGTTGAGTTTCTAACAGTGTTTCGGCTCATTCATTAACTTCAGCTACGTGGTAGAAGGTCTGAGCATCTACCCACTACTGCCAGAGAGAGGTGCATCTGCACGCCTTCACGACTTGTGATACGCCACATTAGCACGATTTACACGAAGCATCTCCCTGAACTGGCGACGAGACCGATACCGTTTACCTCTTCGGCTGCGTGCCGGGATGCAGCCACGTCGACCTTGTAATGCATGCACGCCCAGGGCTACGCAGAGAGATCGACAGGTGGACAGGTGGAAGACTGAGGCCTTGTAATGAAACATGACTGGTGAAGGGTGAACAGCCCGGCGAAGGCGCAACATCAAACCTCCTCCTCCCTTTCCTCAGGGACAGAGAGATGAAAGAGGAGGGAGGGAGGGAGATGGGTCAGACAGGCTGGAGAAGGGAAAGAAGCTGCACGGTGTTGGTTTGATGAGAATCTATATGGTAAAAGGACCGTCAACAAGAGTATTAATTAACTCTTAAAAGAAGATTTGAGGTTGCGGCATGCCGATGAAAGGCATAAAATGACTGAACTTGTTTTGAATGCTAATTCAAACAATAATATTGATGTTCTGGCTCAAGGCGTACAGTATTAACTAGGAACCTGGACTGGTCAGCAAACAATATCATACTGGTAGCTGGCAGGTTCCCGAGCCTCTGGATCTGTCCTGCGGTGTCTGGGACCCGACACTTGCAGCGGGTACCTGTGGGTTGAAGGGTAGGGCCTTAAATGATCTTTATTTTTTGCAGTGTATCTCACCAGTGATTTGGTCAGGCTGGGACTTAAAGACAACTGAGGGGAAGTCACGGCCTTGAGGCCTCGTCCTGCACTCGGAGTGATTTAGGTAGGTGCTGTTTACGTCATACCAGTGCACAAAATGTTCAACAGAATACCACACTGCAACAGAAATGATTTCAGGACCTTTCCAAGGCGGAAATACCCTGGGACCTAGACAGACCCTAACCATCACGACCAGTGCCTTCAAGTGGAGCCCCACCGTGGAGCCCTCTTGCTCCATGGAGCTCCACGACTGCCATATGAGTTATCATCCTCGGTTGGCAGAGGCTAAGCTGGTCCCACCTCTGACACACACTTGTTCGCTGTAGCTCCTCCACTTTGAGAAAAGCCATTTAAGGTGGCTTAGGCATCTGGTTGGGATGCCTCCGAGACACCACTGTGGGGATGGGAGAAGGCAAAGTAGACCTTGGACATGATGGAAAGACTATATCTCTCAGATGCCCTGGAAATGCCTTGTAATCCTCCTTGAAGGGCTGGAGGACGTAGCCAAGAGAAATGGAAGTTAATGGATGGCTAGATGGATAAAATTTTAGCATGGAATATATAGAATTTTTTTATTATTCTGATTTGTCCATAAATCACCAGACAGTTGCTGCATCACTTGAATTTTCCTATCAGGTATTCAAGTGCAACCAGACAAAAAGCCCACTTGGGGATATGGAGTCCTCAGGGGGAAGCTCTCAGGCAGTTGGTCTGAAAGAGTGAACAAGTTCTCCTCAAAAGTTTTCTAAATCATCTAAGATACTTTAACCGCTCCTCGAACACAGAAGAGCCAGTGGCTGTTGAATATCAGTTACACAGGAAACCAGAGCTCTGAACATCTTTGCCCAGATCCTTCGGTTCAGGCCAAAAGCAGAAATTCAACATTCAGTCCAGTTTGGTAGTTGAAGTCCTGGTTTATTTGGTGTTAACGTTGGTTCTTTCAACATTGAATGAAGCAGAAGACACAAAAAAAGTACTATGGAGGAAGCGACAACATATTTAGACAGATGCTTTGGAAGTCAAGCTAACCTTTTGAAGAGGTCTCGCTCCACTTTTGTTGGAGCCCCACTTCCAGGTTGGAGACTAACAAGTTGCAGATCCTTCAATGACCACTAGGTGCCGGTTCCAAAACAACTTTTCAGCTGAAATAAACATCTTTACCAAACGTCATTTGTGACTGCTGTGCAGCAGATGACGAATGCCGTCGTCGGATATTACTTCTGCTTTCACTGCAGTTTGACCTGGTGCAGAACATATCGTTTGATGCGTTTTCGGCATCTTGTGAGAGTTCCTTCGAGACGATGAAATCAGTTCCTGATTCAGCAGAAGACAAAAAGGGCCATTCCACCCTGAGACCACCCTAGACCGGCTTCCACCAAAATACTATACTGATACTATATTTCCCACCTATCATTTCAGCCAGCCCTAAAGGAACTGACTAGAAACAGCCCTGGCTGATGGTCAGAAGCATCACAGCTGGTTAAATCCAAGCAAATTTGAGAAGATGGTGACAGCTGGTTCAAGGCGTGATCAATCCCACCACAGACAATTAGGCTGAGACAGAAACAGGGGGCTGCAATGATGCAGGTACAGACCAAACCAGCAGAGGCACAAACCAAAGAATTAGCGCAAAGTCCCCTCAAGAAGCCAAAGAGTTCACAGGAGATCCTGGAGGAACAACAGAGGGTCCTCTCTTCAACTGATTCATGAACAGATATTACAGATATTATAGCTGAGGGAAAAACAAAAGGGTCTGGTGGAAGTCACTGCACAAACTTTTGGAGAGTCTCAGATTTTTTTTTTTTACTTGATGTTTCTCTTTACTCCCCTGACTTTCTATTCCTTTACTTCCCCTCTTTTTCCTGTAAGGATTTTCTTTCCCCACCTTCCCTCTCCCTCCTGCCCCCCCTTCCCCCCCCCACCTCCTTCCTCAAAACCGACTGGGAGTGAATCTACCTATCCAGGCAACGATGCTGCAGGGGTCCCCCAGGGCTGGAGTCCTTTGCTTCGGGCTGTTTGATGTTGAGCCGGCACGGATGAACCTCAGCCCCCGCCCAGAGTTCGCTCCACCATCATCAAACACCCCAGCTGGGTGCTAGGCCAAGGCTGTGGCCCTAATCAAACACAGCGTCTCCGCGGACCCCTCGTACCCTCTAAATGGGAGAAAAAGACTAATTATCGAGGCAACCTTCAGAATCGCTCAGCAGCTTCCAACATTGATACAAACTCCTGCTTCTTAGCATTTGGATTAGGTGTGTGTGACTGGTGCTGGAGGATTACGAGCAGGGAAACCTTCCTCACCGGTGCTGTGGAGAACTTTAGTTTTGATAAGTTCAGGAGCTTCTCTGTGGCTGAGCAGTAAAACGTAAGGCATGGGAGTTAAAGCATTTTCTATAATGTTATATAAAGTTTGTTTTGGAATAATGACAGTTTCATAAGGGTGAGACTTGAGTGGGAAAAAAAAACGGCAGAGGAGGAGAAAGGCAGAGAGAGGCTGATCCTGTCCTTGGAGAAAAGGCGAGCGCTCGATTTTCTGTTTGCTGCCATTTGTCTTGTGCTGCTAAGAGAGATCAACAGTCCTCGGCACACAGATCAATATTCTCTTAACCCGCACCTAATCTGGCGAGAGTTTCCTCCAATTTCACCTTCCCTGCCGCCTCCGCCTCCTCCTCCTCATCCCCCCGCCTCCCCCTCCGCCGCCTCGCCCGCTTACCCTCCACTTTTATTTCCCCCTCTCCTCTCGTTTTCAGCAATCATTTTCAGGTGACAGCCATTTTTCATGCTCCTGGTCCGAGCAGGTGACAAAGAAGAGAATGATGTTTCCTGATGCAAACAGAGACTCTGAGTGAGTGTGTGTGTGTATGTGTGTGTGTATGTGTGTGTGTTCACGTTTGTATGCAAGGAGGGACGGTGATGGATACGATGTGTTGGTGGGACGCGGCCGTCAGGGGCCCCCCGACGCCGCTGAGATAGACTAGCTGCCTAATCGGCTGCATGACATCCCGAATTCAGCTTCTGTCCTGGGCCTCCCTCCCTCCCCTCCTCCCCTCCCTCCCCACCTCCTCACCCTTTATCTCCCGCACATCACGGCAACTTCCAGTGCACCGTTGGAGCCGTTGTCAGGGCAGTCCTGTCGACTAAACTGAGTCGGTGTCAATGAGCCCCTTCGCTCTGATGGTTATCGGGCAAAAAAGAAACGCAAACGTGCGCGTAAATGCTCACACTTATGTTGCGTCGGCTTGAGAATTTTATAAGTTATTTCTTGGACCACTTTAGTCTTAAATTTTCAGTGAATTGTTTGATCTTTACAGAATAGCTCAATAGACTGTCTGGGTGACTTTTTTCTATTTGTATAGCTTCTTTATTGTTCGCTGCTGCAGATGTTTGTGAGATATCTGCATGTGTTTTTTTTTCTTTCAATCGTTGTTTTCAGCTATAAATACATTCTTGACATGGAAAAGTCCAAAAGGAAATTGTAATGAATTTCCAGTTCCATTTCTGTCAACGATGGTATAAAAACCTGCTGTGATTCCACCCACTGGGTTTTTTTTGTTTTGTTTTGTTTCCTGTACTTTGTTCCGGGTGACACCTTAATGGTCAAGGCTGACTCCACCCACCTCCAGTTAATACAAAACACGGGGCAATTTGGCGACGTGAGCGAGCTGCAGTTTCACAACCGACCACCGAGGGGTGGTGGACGTCAGCGTGGACATCAGTGTGAAAAAACATCTAAATTTACGGCAGAAACAAACATGTTTACCTTTCAGATTTCACATTCACAACAACTGTACGAGACATGGAGTTTTTTTGTTGCCACGCCAGAGGTTCAGAGGTAGAAGTCTGGACTAAAAGTCTTCACGGGTCCACTTTCATGGACCTGAGCCCGAATGGACCAGACTCGAGCTATTATCATAAGTCTGGGAGTCCGAACCCGAATGGACCTGCAATGTTTTGACCCGGAACTGACCAGAGTCTTTAGTTTCCGACCACAAACCGAACCGAGTTACCCGAATAGAACCGAGACAATACAGCCCATAGCTGTTCATGTTAAAAGTTGTCTAGCGTTGAATGAAACTTGATTTTCTTACCTAAAGTTGTCTTCTTCTACCTGGTTCAGTTGCTACATAGGCTACGTGATGTAAACAACAATAAATCCAAGTCGTTATTTTCTTTGTGGATACAGATGCTATTGGTACAACTGCTAACGCTAATAGCCTACACCGGTCAGGACGTGTCGTGAATATGTTCTCTCATCCAACGTTGTCATGTTGGCGATCCTTTGTGCTTTACAGCTGCCGGGCAAACTGCTAATAACACGCTACAAACATGATTGTTTCATGACAAACACTCCACATTAATTAATAATCATTTAACTGCCCCGAGTCCTGACACTGGCTGCCACCGCCAATATCTTTACCTCTCTCAAGTAAACGCGGACCCAGCCTGTCAGAGAGCACCGACCGGACCTGAGACAAACCGATTCCGACCCGAACCCGGAGTTACGTCTTCTCAATGGATCCGAACCCGATTTGGGTCAGGTCGGAACCTCGGGTTTTTGGGTTGTACCTAAGACCTCTAGTCTGGACAAAGGATCAGTTATTTCGTACCACTAACGATGGTCTTTTTCTGACTGTGTAGACCAGGGGTGGGCGTTCCCAGTCCTCTAAAGGCCGCTGTCCTGCATGTCTTAGATGTTTCCCTGACACAACACACCTGATTTAAATGAATGGATCACCATCAGCTTGTCATCCAGGTCTGCACAAGTCAGTTAACGACCCGTTAATTTGAACCAGCTGCGCTGAAGCAGGGAAACATCTAACACTTGCAAGACAGCGGCCCTCGAGGACTGGATTTGCCCATCCCTGGTGTAGACATACCAGGTCGATGACGACAGGGTTAGGATACGTCAGGTCAGATGACAATTTCAGTCCAATGAAAATATGGTAATATTTTTTAGATTTCTTTAAGATTTGTTTTTCACAAATGCACCTCAAGGACTTTCTGACCTTGCGAAGGTCTGAACGGATATGTCGGCGTCCTCTTAATCCGCTCAAGTCCTACCTAAGCACATTTTCCAGCCTATTTCCATGAACCCTGGATCCCGGTCAGGTTTCTCCATCTTTACTCTCGCTGCCTCGTCATCAAACACGGCAGGCCAGAGTGGCAGAGCCACATCTGCATTTTCTCTGGAGAAAAGTCGAAGCCCTGGACATCCTCTCCTTCCCTTCGACAAGATGGGGAGTGATTGGCAGGCCGCGGGAACAAAGCCGCCCTTTCACGGCCCGGAGTTGAGGGCTTCTTCCACCGACGTACGTCAGCCGCCTGGACGAACAAAGCCCGCCAGTGTACGCCGCCCGTACTCCCGGGGCAACCGCCACACACAGACCCAGTAGCGGGAAGCCAGCGGCTTCAGTTACCGACACAAAGCCGCTCACGTACACGCATGAACAAGACGCCGTCCTCCGTAAACTCCCACATCAAGAGCACATACGTTCACAGAACAGACCCGCGGACTGTGCAACACGTGTGGGCATGTTAGCGGCGCTCATGGACACGCAAAGATGAACAGACGTGAACACAAAAGCTGCTTTCTTTTGGACCGGGTGGTGCGACAACACGAGCCAGCCCTGATCCCCGGATAGTTTGACCCACATGATCCAGATGTGCGTTGCCCACAGGATCGTGTCACAAGTGAGATGTTTACAACTCGGTGTGTGTGCGTGCACGCGTCCATGTCCGACGGCGGCGGCGTCAGAGCGAGTCCATTACAGCGTTATTATGTTCACGTGTCACTTCAATCACCGTCAAAACGAACCTGAAAGCAGAGCAAGAAAATGTCAAAGTAACCGCTTGTGATCAGCTGTAAAAGGAAAATTTTGGCTTTTTATAAGCTGTCATCAGTATTTTTGGACCGAAATTTGATGGAACGGAGTCAGGAAGGGTAAGAAACGCCAGCAAACGGACATAAACATCGGAAACTTGAGCTCCGCAAAAGAAAACGTAGACGACATTTCAAAAATATTCACATCAGTAATGCTTTTTTTTTTTTTTTTTTTTTTTTTCTGTTTTACAGCTTAACCAGAAAACTACTTTTTCTGTTTGTTTTCTGTCCTAAAACCAAATGGAAAGGAAAGACGGTTTGGAACTAAAGCTTGGTTTAGCAAATACAGATGGGAACCCTGACCTAGCCGCGTTAAAAATTGTTCAGACCGTCAAAACCATTACGACGAATCAAGCGGGAGCTCAAGAGAGCAAACGGGAACATCCGTGCTACCTTTCACCCCTCGACCCGTCTCATTATCAGTCACGGAAATATTCACCCTGACGGGTAAATGCTTCTGAGCGAGCGCTGGAACCAGTCCCGGGTGGAGGATGACCTGCAGTTCCTCGACTGACCACTAGATGCTGGCTCCAGGACAATGGACTTCAGCATTTAGATGTCCGACCTTGCAGTCAGAAATAGATGTGCTTGCAGCCGGATACAAAAAAATCGGGTTTGGTCTCCATAATTGGGGGGGTCAGAATCCACTATTCAGTTTGGCAGCGGCATCATATGATATAAACCACAACCCCAAACCCCAAAAAGCTGGGATGCTGTGTCAAACAATGAAGCAGAGGAGTTTATGTTATACTGGACAATCAGTGTGTGGATTGAGCATCTAAGTCCTTTCATTGCTCACCTTCTCTTATCAGTAAAACAGGATGACAGAAATATTTTCAGTAACTGGCAGGAACTTGGCTAAATGGCGAGTGAGCACCGAGAGAAATGCACGCAACACCCATTATTCAAGCTACTTCGCCAAGTTGTTCCTCTGTTCTTCCTGATTAATTCTTTTAAAAAACAAGGTTTCTCAAGGTCTTTCTCTCTTTTTTTCTTGAAAAAGATGTTTGTTTTTTTTCCCCTCTGATGTAGAGGTCTTCACGGGCCCACTTTCATGGACCAGAACCTTAATGGACCCGTGAAAATTCGACCTATAACCGACCCGACCTATTATCATAAGTCCGGGGGTCCGAACCCAAATGGACTCGCAATATTTGGACCCAAAACCAACCCACCCAAGTCTTTAGTTTCCGAACGAACCAAACCGAGTTACCCGAATAGAACCGAGACAATACCGCCCATAGTTGCTCATGTTAAAGTTGTCTAGCGTTGAATAAAACTTGATTTTCTTACCTAGAGTTGTCTTCTTCTACCCGGTTCAGTTGCTACATAGGCTACGTGATGTAAACAACAATAAATCCACGTCATTATTTTCTTTGTGGATACAGATGCTATTGGTAGCAACTGCTAACGCTAATAGCCTACACCAGTCAGGACGTGTCATGAACATATTCTCTCAAACAGCGTTGTCATGTTGGTGATCCGTTGTGCTTTACAGCTGCCGGGCAAACCGCTAATAACACGCTACGGCAACACGATTGTTTCATGACAAATATGCCACATAAATTAATAATCATTTAACTGCCCCGAGTCCTGACATTAGCTGCCACCGCCAATATCTTTACCTCTCGAGTAAACATGGACCCAGCCTGTCAGAGAGCACCGACCGGACCCAAGACTAACTGTACCGATTCCGACCTGAACCCAGAGTCACGTCTTTTGAATGGACCTGAGACCCAACTCGGGTCGGGTCGGAACCTCAGGTTTTCAGGTTTTCGGGTTGTTCCGAAGACCTCTACTCTGATGCCATTACTGCAGTTGATAATTTTAGCTGCATTTTTTAACTCTTTTAACTTTTCCCTTTCCAGACTGTGTTTTCACCAGAGAACCGCCAGTCTGCTGTGAAGCAGTTACTCACAACACACTCAAGTCCTGAAAGGACAAAACAACACAGGTGGGAGCACAAACCACAAATGGCAAAATCATCCAACTCTGCCACTGCGACAACATCAATCCCGCATTCAAACGTTCGCCGGTTCATCCCGCTGAATGGATGCTACTGTACTGTCGAGCGGCGGGCCGGCATCCCACTTGGCAAAATGACTATTCCAGACCGAGGGCCGACGGCTGGGGGAATACAAATGGAAGCAGCAGCGGAGAGACGCGCCCGTCTCTCCGAAGCCAAGCATCTGCTAAGCATTTTAATGGGGATCAATGGAAGGGCAGGGACAGGAGATCGAGGGGTTGATTGGCTGGCCTGGCCCGGCCCAGCCCGGCCCGGCGCTCACACGGCCGCCGCTCTCCCTGCATGTTTACAGCCAACACAAGCTGCTGCAACCTGCACGGGCTGATGGGAATATCTGCAGATATTTACTGGTCAGAACCAGACTTCATACGGATAATCCCACGTTTGCTCATGTGACAACACTGTAAAAAAATATGGTAAAAATTTTTATAGTTTTTTACAGTACCATGTGATGCAAAAAAAGAAATGTGAGCAATACTAAGTACCTCTTTACAGCTGCCACTGGATTTAAGGGAGGAGGTGGCATCACTCTTTGCTCAACTGAGCTTCAGCAGGTGCTGTGGCAGTTTGCTGCTGTGTGGCAACACAACGCCAACAGGGAAAGACACAAGTAACAGTCTCAGATAAGCTATTTTTGCTTTGCGTCAACGTGGAGCTATAAAGAGTTTAAAGTTGCTGTCCATCAGATGTTTTTTTTTATCTTCTTACACACAAAGACTGAAGATTCACAGCGGCGGTACCACCTTTCGCAGATGACGGTTTATCCAACGTGCAGAGTAAGTCCTGCATGTCTTCCTGCATCACCTGCATCTTCCTGTGCGCCAGACAGCCTATATACAGCACATCAGATGTGTTTCTGTTTGCTGTGCAAATCACTCGTGCACATGTGCAACAAATTGCCCAATGACTGCTCGCTTACATCTGCTTTCCGTCTCGGTGCACGTCGCCTAATTGCATGCAGCCCGCGCGCCCTCTCCCCCGACTCCGGTGCACGTTTGTCAGCAGCAGCAGCAGCAGCAGAGAAACCGTTAAGGCGACGCTTCCCAGCACTTTAAATGAATCAGATTAATATTAGCCAAAGCCAGTGTCATCACTGGCACTTCTCTCCTCTTCCTCCATCTCTTTATATCAACACTCCTAAACACCCCCCCCCCCCCCCACCTTCCTCCGGCTCCTGCTTGCTGCGTTTGGGTTTCTGAGTCCAGGGCGGTAATGAGGGAGCGTTATGCAGTGCCATAAACGGAGGGGTCTCGCTGTCAGTATGCATAAAGGAAGAGACAGAGAAGATGGCGCAGGGGTCAGGGGGGCGAGAGAGAGAGAGAGAGAGAGAGTGTCGAGGTAGACGGGATGCAGAATAGTGTGAGTACACGGACACGCACACACTAACACACACACACACACACACTGGCAGAGAGCACTCAATGGCAAGGTGGACAGTAAGACAGGCTGGTGACAAATAGGCTCCCCTCTGTACCCGTCAGGTGCAATGCAGCGTGAGCAGCGCCCCCTATGCTCAGCCTGGGGGAAGGGAGGGAAGAAGAGTGGACTCCACAGGAGTGGGGGGCAAAAAAATAAAAAAATAAAAAAATCACCTGACTGTAGTGGGTCATAGCATCAGACGACAAAAAATTCAAAAGCAAAGATTAACTCACACTGCTTCAGTTCATTGAATTTTTTTTTTTTTTTTTTTTTTTTTTTTTGGGGGGGGTGGACATTTGTTTTTATTCACAGCTCTCTTAATGCCTCCAAATCATCGTCCTCCCACCATTGTGCTTGACAGTGTGTGTTTCCGCTGAAGTGCAGTTTAGATTTTTAGCATCAAACATGCGCCCTAGCGTTAAAAAAAAACTTAATGGTTCCACTTTTGGTCTCATGCGTCCACGGGATGTTGCTCCAGACGTCTCGTGGCTCGTCCACCATGCGGCTTCGTGAACTCCGGTTGTGCACGTTTGCTTGGACATCGTCTTCCGGGAAGCAACCGTCACAACAGCTTGTGTCTTGCTTTTATCGAGGGCTGCACACCCGCCGATGATCACTTCATGGAGGACTGATTGGTTAACGGCACCTGGTTGCAATTTATCTGTTTAAATCATAAGGAAGTCGTCAGTAGGTGCTATTTGTGTCTATATCTATATGTATATTAGGGGTGCAATGGTACAGGTGGCTCACGGTACGGTCCGTACCGCGGTTTTGCGTCACGGTTTCGGTACGGATTCGGTACAGTTTCAGACCACCCGCTACCCTAAACCCGCGATCGCAAGATACCGAGTTTGCAGAAAGCGCAATTCGCTCGCATGTCGGCGCGTAAAAGAGCGCGTCCAAATGGAATAAATGTGCATCCACCTGGTCACATGTGGACGTACTCAAATGGCTCTACCTCTCAATTACGCATCACCGTATTACTGTCATACATTTTTATTCTCTTGAGGTCAGAGGATATCTGGTCAGCAGTTGTGGAGGATGTGGTTGGATGCGGAAATTTATTTCCGATAAGTCTGAAACTGTTGGTGGTTGAGGAGGGACAGGAACATTTTTTCGACAATTTTTCGTGATCTTTAAATGCGCATCCAACGATTCATCCTGCAGTATTTTAAAAAGCACATCAGCTGCGCCAAGACGCACAACTGGTAACAACTGGATCTTACGCAGGTAAGATCACGGGTCTATGAGCTGTAGCCAACTGGCCAAAGTGTGATCGGCTGGTCACTGTGAGTGAGCGGAGGCGAGTGCACATTGACATGCAGTGACGGGCCTGTTGCCTAAAAGGCACGCACGCTCACGTGCAAGTCAAATGCAAAGTTATTGGAACATAAAAACCTGCGGGACATAAAAGCGTATTGCCCCGTGCAGGTCGTATCGAACGGTTCGGTATTTTACCGAGTACCGTTGCATCCCTAATATATATATATAATAAAGTGATTGTCATCTGTGACTGACTTTTCTGCCTTTCTAACTCCAAACGCAAAGACTTACAAGGTTATTCAGAAACATGCACGTCACTGACCTGTTGATAATTAACCCATTTAGTTGCATGATTTAGCTTTGTTTTTTTTTTTCCCCATTTCTACCTGGACACGACCAAACCTGAGCTGGCAGCACGGACACTGAATGATCAGGATTATCAGTAAATATGAGCATTCACTGGTTCAATTTAGCTTGAAAGGTGAGCTAATGCAGAGGCAAAAAGGGCCACGGAGATAAATTAATTTGATGTACGAAAGCCTAGCTTTTAACTTTGGAGCGTTCGCTGCGAGCCGACGCCGTCCGCCTGCTAATCGATGTCTGTTTGGAGGAAATCCAGCAGCTCTTTCACGCGCACCTTTAGAAAGCCCCGGATATCATTAGCTGTCATGTTTCACGGTGGGTAACACACAGTGCACGGGTATAAACAGCTCACCGCCGAAGTCTGCGGGGTACGGGGGGGGGGGGGGGGGGGGGGGGTGGGGGGGGTGCGTTTGTGTGAGCGTGCGCTCGCAAACAAGGGTGCGCGGCGAGTGTGTGAGTGGATTACACCGGGTTCACAGTGTGTACGGGGAAAGCGTGGCGGCAACTTGGCTCCATAATGGGATTTCTGAGCGCTTTCTGCTACACACACCGGCGTACACACACCAGCACGTGAACGCACTGATCTCACCCCCCCTCCAACCCCCCTCCTCCACCCCTCCTTCTCCACCCCCCACCCCCCCCACCCAAACAAGCAGGTTAGCCGTAACAAAGCAGAGCACATATCCTGTCTAAGCAGCGAGAGGTAAGCTGCAGCAGAGCTCCGGCTCAGTTAAAGACACATATCCCCTCCTCACCTCTCCTCCTCACAAAAGCCAGGGAGGATGGGGGGATGGGGGGATGGGGGGGGGGGGGGGATCAGCCACTCCAGACGGGGATGAGGGATGCTGTGGTAAAGCTGGATGAGGGTTGAGGAGAGGCTGTGAAGAAGCAGCTACACCATAAAAAGCAAAGATTTGTGAAAAGGACTTTAAAGTGTGAAGTCAGGAAAATAGAAAGATTATAATTTTTTTTTTTTTTTTATCTGAAGATTTGACTTTTAGAGTCATTACTAGCAGGATTGTTGTACATTTTGACATTTTTGACACTGCGGGCTAAGCTTTGCGTCAGAGGACAGCTCAAAATCTCTCTTTTTTTTTAACCGACATTTGAGCTAATTTCACTAGAAACGACCTCTGATCCAAGACAACCTTGTTTTTATTCTGAAAATCTAAATCAAATTTGCTTTCTTTTCTATTTTTTTTCACCTGTGATGTCACCTGTGCGGCAGGAGAAACAGACACCATAGCTGGTTTAAAGCTGGAGAGATGCCGTCTGTCAGCTGTGACATCATCTACGTCGCCAGCTTCTTGCAAAACCAGTTAAGCTTATTGGTTTCAAGCGCAGACCAAGTAAAAGTCTCCAGATGTCTCCAATGAAACCAGAAAAATTCTCAATGCTCGCTAACTACTACTACTACTCACTAAGCAACACTGCATGAACTTGAACTTAAGGTACTGCCACCTACTGGGCTGGAGGGTGTGCATCTGTGTTGCTGGTGTGCCAGTTCTTTTACATGTTAATCAATCAAAATTAATCAAGTCCATGCCCTGATTTTTATTTATCTACAATAACTTGGTACTGTAAATATATTTTTCTGCAGGACCTCCCAGCATGATTGATGGCACCAATCAAAGCTCCGCCAGTTACGTCCCAGTTACCTTACCGTCTATGCCTGAAACAAATAAGCTAAGCTGAGTTTCTCTGATACCAGTCACCTATACCATGGCACCTATTGACCTTTTTGGGCCGGCCCCCCGGAAGTACCCCGTCCACCATTGCTGGGTTGTGCTACAGAGCGACACTTTCACCGGCTCGCAGATTAACCAGTGTTTTTCTCTTTCTACAAACAGATATTTTTATAATGTCGAGTCGGTCGAGTGGGAATACATGTTCCGTCATAAACTGTGCCAACAATGGCGTGAAAATTCTACAATGGAAGAAGAAAGTATGTGAAATACACAAGCCTTTACTGCACGAAGACTGCCTTGTTTGCAGCCGTACAGTTTTTACCGATTTCCTGGGCGCACCGACAACCAAGAAGTTAGGAAGACGTGGGTGAAAAATATCAACAGAAAGGACTTTGTTCCAAATGAATACAGCCGGGTGAGTTTTCGTTAACATTCAGTCTCGTACTACTCATAGTCTCACTGAGAGTCCCGGACGATTCTGGCCGAAAGAACAGCAGTATGAGGCTACTGTAGCCCTCGGTACTAGCACAAGCCTATAAATCAATGAATGAATGAATGAATGACTTAGGAGAATGATTAAATAAATTAAATATAACATTAACACATAGCCTAATTTACCGCTAGCGTTAACGTTACAGTAGCATAATCTTTATGGCTTGTTGACGTTAGTTATAGCCAGCGTTGCAGCATTCCACAGTTTTTAGTGTTTGATTATGGGAATAGATCATGCTATTTCCATAACCAATCATTAAAAACAGCGATAAACTACCTTCATCTGTAACTGGAGGCCACTGCCTAACATCATCAATCCAAGACATGTCTGCGTTATCCGTAAATAATGCTCCATGCTGCTGTGTTTGGGTTAGTTGGTGGAGCACCGCACACTCCAGTTATGTCTGGGCCACTAGGGGGCGCATGTCCACAATTTTCAAGTCGAAAAGGTCAATACGCCGCACGATTTTGGGTCGTCGCACATGAAAGATATCGTGGAGATATCTTTCGTCCGAATCGCTTCTTTTTTTAAAGCACTTTCTACACACATGAGATCTACGACAGATCGGTAAATAAATAAATAAATCACGGACACACCTGGAAAGAAATTCTGCTGAAGTATCAGGATGGAGAGCACGAAAAATTACACACTTCGCCTGAGCGTGACACGAGAAACATGTATCTGAAGGCAGGAGGCTCCTTCGGCGTGGTGGGATGCTTTCGTCGCACACTCTGCAATTTCCCAGAAAACACTGCTCTGTCAAAAGCAACGAGGGAAAGTTTTTGCCGACAGAAATGTGTCAGGCTTGAGGCAGTTTAACAGGTGCTGCGTTTTTGGGGGGTGACGAGCCGAATGAAGTGCTGAGCAGAAATGAAACAAAAGACCTGGCAGTGCCCTCTCTTTCAACCTCCCCTCATCTGTCTTCTCGTTTTCTGGCCCCCGACTTTCACTGAGAGTCAAACGGGGCCGGGACCCTGTCTTTCTCCTGCCTCCGAGTTGAGGAAAAGTAAGCAGGGAAACTCTCCGTGCTCGGAGGTGGCGGACAACTGTCCTCCTGTGCTTGTGGCTGAGGGGAGCCAAACAAAACAGCGAAAGCTGCACCAGGAAATGGCTAGCCAAACACACTGAGCCATGAATCTGGGTTTGGCAGCCAGAAGGGGCTTCTCCGGGCGCTCCTCAGGCGGCCTGCATGACTATAGACGTCCTTTTGTGCTGAACGGACAGGTCTCCCAGATCTGTTTAACAGAAGTCAAACTCAGGGAGCGTCAAAGTTTTTCTAACCTCAAGTCCGCTGACTCCAGGTGTCACTGCTAACAGCGGTGAGCCACTGCGAATAACAGGGCTCCTATTTACTTGTACAATGCAGCAAATAACAAACTGGCAATTGATTTTAAAGAGTAAAGCGAGTTATTGTTTAACTGGAAAGGGGAGCTACTGCTTAGATGACCTACGATGACCTTGCAAAAGTTTTAACGCTCAAATACAAAACAAAAGCAAAAGCAAAAGTTACAGCTACACACAGAACAAACGAGCACAGTAGACAGAAAAGATAGACTTTTTCTGTCACGAGTGAGAAAGATAAGGACTAAAATATAGACTGACAATAACTGCCAAAGCTAAAGGCTAAAACTAACTGCTAATGCTAAAGGTTAAACTAGACCGATGATGCTGAAGGCAAAAACTAACTGCGAATGCTAAAGGGTAAACTAGATTGATGATGCTAAAGGCTAAAACTAACTGCTAATGCTAAGGTTAAACTAGACCGATGATGCTGAAGGCTAAAACTAACTGCTAATGCTAAAGGCTAAAATAGACCAATGATGCTGAAGGCTAAAACTAACTGCTAACGCTAAAGGGTAAACTAGACCTATGGTGCTGAAGGCTAAAACTAACTGCTAATGCTAAAGGCTAAAATAGACCAATGATGCTGAAGGCTAAAACTAACTGCTAACGCTAAAGGGTAAACTAGGCCGATGATGCTGAAGGCTAAAACTAACTGCTAACGCTAAAGGTTAAACCAGACCGATGATGCTGAAGGCTAAAACTAACTGCTAATGCTAAAGGGTAAACTAGACCGATGATGCTGAAGGCTAAAACTAACTGCTAATGCTAAAGGGTAAACTAGACTGATGATGCTGAAGGCTAAAACTAACTGCTAATGCTAAAGGGTAAACTAGATCAATGATGCTAAAGGCTAAAACTAACTGCTAATGCTGAAGGCTAAACTGGACTGATGATGCTAAAGACAAAAAAATGAACAATGGTAAAGGCTAAACTAGACTGATGATGCTAAAGGCTAAAAAATGGACAATGGTAAAGGATAAGACAAAGTTGTAATGCTGAGGGCTAAAATACAAAGGCAAAGTTAAAACAGACAGTCAGAGTTAAAGGCTATAGGCTAAAACAGACTAAAGGTTAAAAAAACTGACTTATGTTAAAGGCTAAAAGACAATGAAAGGCAATGGTTAAAACAGTCAAGGCTAAAGGCTCAGAACTGATCATATATATATATATTTGTGATTTAATATTCTGTCTATTTATGTATCATAAACTGCTTACACTAAAGGCTAAAACCTCAAACAGCAACCCCAAGACCTCTTCTCTTTCAGGTTACAGAAAGACAAATGCTAAAATACCGGATGTATTATTTTGGAAATCTGAGCATTTTAATCAGTGTTTGCATATTCACGTGTTTATTTCAGAGCAGACCACTATCCACCATCCATCCACTATCTACATGCACTTATTTCTGTTCAAAGTCATGGAGATCTGATGGAGCCAGTTGTCTTACATTTATTTCCCCAAATATTATTGTCTTAAAGATGGTAATCAGTTCTGATAGAGTCCTCAGTGTCATTTGTTTATCGTTTAAAGTCCCATGCGTCTTTTCTTTTTTCACTGGAGCATCTCTTCAGATTAGTCTCTGTCACATAAAATCCAATTTGGGTTGAAAACTGCAATGGCACCCCCAAAAAACATATTTTAAAGCCAGACAATAAAATTCAGCTGGATATCATACAAGTTTACAAAAAGTCAAAGTTCACAATTTGAAAAAATAATAAAATAAAAAAAAGTAATAAGTGCAAACTCTTTACAGTGTGTTTTTACCCATGTTTGGTTTCCTGTTTCTGAAAAAAAAAAACCCACATGAAGCGTGTTAAACTGACAAAGTACATATGTGTTCCCAAAGGCCAAATGACTGAAGAACAATTCCAAGTAGCAAAAATGTTAACCCGGCCCATCTGCTCTTAACGTCGCTGTAAAAACTTGATAAAAAGTTCCCTTCAGGCGCTTATATTTGGACATTCTCCTACAGCTCCAATCATCTTCCATCAGTAAAATATGAAAATATATATTACATTACAGAAGAGGAGATAGAAGTTCACATGGAAAGTCTTTGTGGTCATTTCCAGGATAAAGGAGAAATTACTGTGGTAGTGGTGGGGGGGGTGTGACACTTTATTTCAGGGAGATAAAGGAGTCCACAGAGAGGGTAAACAGTGATCACGTTGAGTTTACTCTTGGTTTCTTTGCAGGAACAATTCATGATCAAAAGACAAAAAAAAACAATTAAAATATGGAAATATAATTAACACATGCAGCCTTTTGTCGACAAACATGAATTCAGGGATTGTGTTCATCGGTTCTTGCTTTAATCCCAGTAAGTCCTGACATTTGGGGGCTGTAAATGTCCGTCCTGTACAGGGAAGCCTTAAATTTTTAGGAGACTATAAAACAAGCCCTATAAAACCCCATGAAACCGTGATTACCTGTAACCATAGAGTCGAAAAATCCAGAGTTTAATGCACAAAGCAGGGTTCGCTGACAGGCAGGCAGCCAAA
Organism: Hirundichthys speculiger; assembly: GCA_018398805.1. Classification (NCBI taxonomy): domain Eukaryota; kingdom Metazoa; phylum Chordata; class Actinopteri; order Beloniformes; family Exocoetidae; genus Hirundichthys; species Hirundichthys speculiger. The sequence continues at coordinate 78,450 of JAGFBZ010000381.1, read as the reverse complement.
AGGGTCCTCAAAAAAAAAAAAAAAGAAATGCTACTAAATCTCAGGAAACGGCTGAAACCAGGAGCAGGCGGTGGTCATGCGGGGAATGTAGAGACAAGCAGGCTACTGGGAGGACAACCGCTGGCTGCTCTGAAAACAGACGAAGCTTTGATGCAGCCCGCTACAGAAAATTACATTTTTAAATAAAATGAAATCAGTTGTTTCCCTTTTATTGCACGTATCCCCTATTATTCCTAATTCAGCATATTAAAAATGACTCAGCAAAGCAAATCCGAGTGTGTTTGATTACAGCGAAAATCTAAGATCTTGGTTTCTCTTTGCCGTTAAGCCGCCAAGCCACAACAAGGCATTTTTGTCAACTTCTGCAGGGAGACAAGTCTCTGCCCGGTTGCCTGGATTTCCAGTAAGCAGGAAATGTTTCCACTGGCAGTAATGGCCCTACAACAAGAATTTTTCCTCTAAAAACTGTGGGGGTCGGCAGCAGGTGTTGCTTCGGTGCCGTCGACAAACAGCGGAAGCGGTGCACTGTCGCCACCGAGTGGTGTGGAGTGGTAGTTTGCTAAGTTAGTGGATCCTACCGGGTCCATCACTGTAAATTGGAGACAAAATGGGAAGTTGGTTCTGTTGGGGGAAGTCTCACAGAACTCGGAACGGCCACGACCCGGTTTTGAAGTAGTTTTGCTTTGTCCTCAGTGCTTGTAAGTGCCACCTGCTCAGATGGATTTGTTTACCTGACGGTCTTGAGATTACGAGACCACAGAACGATAGTCTGCTTCTTTAAGGACGCAGGGTATATCTTGCTAGGTCTTGTTCTTTCTGGAATTATACATTTAAAAAGGATAGGTGTTAAATAAAATAAACTTTTCTACTTTTAGGCTGATTCTCTCCACTTACGCAGCGGTCCAGTCCGACTTGGCACGTATCTTTAGCAGGGCAGAGTGGACGGTCGCTTCCGGGACGGTCCTAGATCACTGCAGGGTGCTTCCGGTGCAACTACTCTCACTGGATTAGCTGCGTTTCATAGCGGCTTGGCATGGTGTTGCTGATCAACGGTCGTGACCAGTTCTTTGGCTTTACAATTCCAGCCTCCGAGGTTTTACCCCAGACTCCTACTAAAGGAAATGCAGCGAAAAAGAGCTTTTGGGAACTTATATGGGGCTCAAACAAGTCCCTATCATGGGTTAATTACATCAGTGTGGCCCTGAAAAGCTGCTGGGTGGGGACTGGTGCTGGACATGCTTTTGGCAGAAAAATGACATCGTTCAACCACCAAGATGTTGACTTAAACTACGAGTAATTTCTTTTCCGTCATCAGCACCGTTGCAGTAGGGGTGTAGGGATCGATCCACTGATCCACATCAATTCATACATTTAATGATTGATCTAATAGCATTGATACAAAATGAAAATATCAGACATCAATACATGTTATCAAGTGGCCTTTTGTAGTCCACTTTTATTAAAGAAATAGATGGTTTTTCATTTAGCTGTCTAGTGGAATCTTAAAATAAAAATGTGAAATGATATTTTAGTTAGTTACAGAAGTTTGATGTGATTGGAAGGAACTGTTCAATCAACATTTGATGTTTTCTCATATCGATTGCTAGATCCTGAATCAAATCAAATCAAAATCCCATAATGGAAGACTTTGTAATACTGGGAAATACTGAATCATCATCTAGTTATTACCTCCGCCAAGGAGGTTATGTTTTCGCTGGCGTTTATCTGTCTGTCTGTATTTGGCTGTATAAGATAACTCAAAAAGTTATGGATGGATTTTGATGAAATGTTCAGGAGTTGTCAGAAATGTGAAGAGGAAGAACTGATTTAATTTTGGGTGTGATCCGGAAGAAATCCTGGATTCTGGATCACTTTCAAATTTCTGGTAACATTGCGGTCAATGGGGCCGAAAATTTTGTTTCTCAATATCTCCCTTAATCAGACCTGGGCAAAGTACGGCCCGGGGGCCACATCCGGCCCTTTGTGCGTCTCTGTCCAGCCTGCATGAGGCCAATCATAAATTATTTGATTTGATTACAACTTAATTAAAAAAAAAAAATCTATAGTGCGTGCAATAAAACTGTGCTGCTTTCATTTTGAAAGGCGTAGTACTTCCGTGTAGCGTAGCTGTGCATGAAGGTAAACAGCGCTAAGTGATGCTGCCCTCAAAGAAAAGAAAAGTTGACAAGGAGTGCCATGTTTTCAACAAGACATGGACCGGCAAGTATTTCTTTACAGAAATTAAAGGTAAAGCCGTGTGCCTGATATGTACTACACAGGTCGCTATGTTTAAAGAATATAAATTGCCTTACCACTACACAACCAAGCATGAGGAAAAATATAGAAATCTGTCTGATAAAGAGCGTGCAACAGAGGCTGATGCATTGCTAGCAAAACTGCAAACCCAACAAGGAATTGGTAAAATGAGGTGGAAAACATTAAAACATTATTTGTTGTATTGATGTGTTTCTATAAATGTGTTGAAATGAACAAATTAGGAATCAATTGGACTGATGAATGATCATTTTTGTTTTTTTATTTGACCTATACACCACAATTTCACATAGCCTAATATAAATATCTACAGAATAATTGTATTCTTCAAATTACCAGTACCAGCTATTTAGAATATATAATTTAGTGCATTTTACAATGGAAGAAAGTTGAGCAGGATTAAGTTCAAGTTATCATTGGTGTGGCCCTCTGATACAACTCAGGTTTTTCATGTGGCCCCTTGTAAAAATTAATTGCCCACCCCTGCCCTTAATTATTGCCCAAAACTCATGAAATTTGACTCAGGGATTGACAATGGGAACCTCTATCAAATTTCAAAAGCTTATCCGGATCTGATCCAGAAGTGGATTTTATCGCAATCTTTATAAAATTATAAAATTGTGGTTGTTTCATTTCAATATATTGACTTTTGAAACAATGAAATCTTTATAGCATTATTATTTATTTTTATGTGCATCACAAAATAAAGGAAGATATGGTACTTTTTTAGTGGTCCCATACTGTCCGTGCTATAAATATATACAAATTTCAAAGGCTGTTTCGGATCTGATCCAGAACGCTGATTTTATCGTAATCTGTAAATCGCTATATGAGGGAATTGTTGCACTTGGCGGAGGTCTGCGCTCTCCGACTGATTTTCTAGTTGGATGTAATATCGCACCATGATGAAACGTGCGATTTACACCCTTACATTCAGTGTCTGCAAACAGCAAATAGAAATGCACCAACAATCCCAGCTCCTTGATCCCTTTGTCTCTCTTTTTTGATGTCTTATTCTGTTTTATTTACTGGCAGTTGTTGAACAGTGAAAGAGGTGGGGGTGGTAGTTTGCCAAGTCGGTGGATCCTACCAATCTCGTCACCTATACTTTGGGAGGGGTAATTTTAGTCTCTTTGGTTAATGTATAATACAATGTAATGTATACAGTACATTACATTTTGCAGTAACTTGCCCAGCGGTGGATGTTCCCAGGTCCCTCCACATCTCCTTCAGATTCCCTCATCCCAGTACAGGGGAGAGAGGCGGCCTCTGTCCGGCGCTGCTTGCACAGGCCGACCGCAGAGGAGGGAAGCCAAAGATCACTGCAGCCACCGTGGAAATGCGAGAAGTGGGTGGCGATCGCTGGGAAGCGGAGGTTCGGGAGGACAGCAAACAGCATGCGATGCATGTGAAATAGACGCGACAGTGTGCCGGCCGTGGAACTGAATGTTCCCGTAAGATTCGATAGGTGTTCTGCTTGAATACGAGTCTTTATTGGACGGGTTTGCGGCGCTGTGTCACGCTTGACACGAAACGATTAATGAACTCAGTTCAAGAGATGAATTTCAGTCAGGGCTGAGGTGATTTATCGTTTCCTTCACCAAACGTGTTTCTGTTTCAACCTTGAATCGGTGATGCCAGTATTTTTTCTTTCCTGGCAGATGGAGTTTGTGTAATCTTTTGCATTTTATTCATTTTTACAAACATATTGATTCTGTGGCTCTGGGAAGCTCCGTGCCATCCGTGCAGTTGAGCAGTTGGGAAATGTGGGCACGGACTGGTGCATTACTTATCGGAATTACGTGGCTGCAACAGCTACAGGTACGAACGCTGGCTGGCAGGATTAGATGCCGCTATTATCGGTACGATAGAAGCATTAGAAAGAAGCATTAGCATGGATAATTCCCCAGATTCAGCAGCAGAGAATCATCATTAAATCGCTGCTTTACACCCAAAGAGATGAGATCCAGATATAGAAATGCACTCAGGCTGCAAAGAATCAAACTTGACGGTAAATCTTTGAATTACAAATCACCATGGTTCTCTATCTTAGTGGATAAACAGGTGTTTAACAAAGGATGATCAAACACGCCAGCGAAAAAGCTCCGGCACACAAACACTCCCCGTATCTGGTGTGAAATTCCCATTAAACTGCTGCATATTCATCATCAAAGGCACTGCTATGGTTTTAGTACGCACTTGAGCCCAAAGTTATTTTAGACTCGATGGCTAAAAGATTTCTTTTTGGCTGAAAATGACAAGTGACAAAAGACTCTGTTTTCATAAAAACACGGTGCTCAAGATTATTCCTGCCTTTTCTCTGTAACCAGTGACTTCTGGGCCTTCAGAAGACGACTTCCTTGACTTACCTGAAAGATTTGAGACTGGATTCCAGGTCTTCTTCCCTGTAAACTGTGTCTTGACCATTGAGTTTGTGCGTTTCTGATCACTGGCTCGTGAAAAACCTCCGATATTAACCAATTTTGGTCCCGGCTTCACAAAACAGACAAGGCTGTTCTTCGTAGAGACCCGCCAACGATGATTCACTTCGCCAAAGAAGGGGCTCAGAAGCCTGTTGCTAGGCCTTACCTGGAGGAAGATGAAACCTTTGGGTCGTCAATTCTTTGGTCAGACGGGATGAAGTAGGAATAGTTTGCACCTCACAAGCAAAAGCTTGTTGGGCAAAAGCAAAAAAGAAATACACATGAACACCAAGAGCCTTTGTAAAGATCAAGTCATTATCAGAAAAGGACTTCATGAAACTCCAGGAGGGAAACATCATCAGAAAACCCAGACTTTGAACCATCAACCTCAACAATGACCACAACATGCAGCCAAAGGGGGTCAAGGAGGAGGCAGATCAACATCCAGACCTGAACCTGTCATCTTAAAGCTTCTATTTATGCATTTTAAATCATAAAACAGCAAGAAGCTTGTTACAGTAGTGATGTTTTCACCAGAGTGGACAGCCTCTCCCTCCCCGTGCCTCATATTTTCTGCTTAGAATGTAAGCTCTTTGTTTTCAGCGTTTGAGACAGTTTCTTGCCTCCACTTCTTCTGAAGGGCTGTTTATACTCTCGCAGCAATGTGTCGCAGTTAGCTTGTCGCAGGTACGCTGCAGTTATTTTTGATTTTGCCCAATTTTGAAGCACGGTCTGCGCTATGTTATTCCACGCCACAACGCAAGAGGGACAATCACGAACTAGCTAAACTTACTAAACTTATCTCTTGCATTTTTCCACTTTCTCGCCATCTCGGCCGAATCCAGACCCACATTCATCGCTGTCTCCCTCTGTGAATTACTAGAATATGTGCTGTCTTTGTGGTGTGGAGAACCAGAATCGTACAGATGTGGGTACTTCCTCACTTTTTCGATGACGGATGTAGAACTGACCAATCAGAGGCCTCCTTTCTCTCTTCCCTGTCGACATACAATTTTGGGGAGTTGCACTAAAGTGTCTGCGGAGGGTGGGCGGCGGGGGGGGGCATATCTGCGTTATCAGCGTCACACATGCAGACGACCTGATTTCTGAGCATAAACCAGGCTTGACAAAAAGACTTCCAAAGAGAAAGCTGAACCAACTTTATCCCATAACTACGACAAAGTGCTGTTTGTCGACTGGCCACTAGGGGGCTGGCTCCAAAAGTGAGTCAACCTCCTTTGACGCACCTCTCCCATGTCAAAATGTCCAACTTCGCAGCAGAAAAAAAAACAAAACATTTATATCCTGGAGCAAAAACAGTTTTGCCATCCATAGCTAGATTTCACATCGTCTTGTTCACGTCGACGTGAACAAACCAGTTGCTGCCTTGTGACTGGCTGATGAACTATTTGAAGCGATTGAACAGGTGGAGCTGATAAAGTGACTGCATGTGTCTATGGATGGTTTTCCTTCAGGTCGTCTCTCAGCTTTGGCCCCGTTGGTTCTTCCTCCTTTTTGATCGACACACAGACCGTCTGACCACATCTTCCTGCAGCTGTAGGTGGTCCACTGCAGACATCCGGAGCCGCGGAGGCTCCTTTAGCTTAACGCATGAACATATTTTACACCTGGAGTTTTTTTTCTGACTAACCACAGAGTTAAAGCTATGGAGCTGTACAGCCAAACGCAGATGCTTGAACACCTCTTACATAGGGGGAAAAAAATAAAAAATTAAGCACCTGAACTGTAGCTTCTTAGGATCGATCCCAACAGTTGAAAGTTTGTCAGCTGGAGTCGCTTCCACTTAAGCAGGTGTTTACTGTGCAAGTTGGTTTTTATTTTCATTTATTTATATTTTTTTGCCCCCACACAGGAACGCCAACTCATGCAAACTCGTGCGAAGGTGGAATGGCAACGGGGTTTCTGTGGGAGGTCTTTTCAGCACGCGGCCGCCGCCACATGTCCGCGTTTAAACGCTACGCCACTATTTTGTCTTTACATATTTAGCTGTTGGATATTTTCATGCAAATTGATGTGGTGGGATTGGAGAGGGGTGTTTTTGTTGACTGGAATTAGTGTTGTGAGCGAGCTTTCTTCTCCATTCTCTCCCGTCCTTTCTCTCCTCTCCAAATTACAGCTATTAAGACGAGACTGGTGCGAGCCAAACGCGGCGCTCCACTTAATGTGATTTCCCCCGCACTGAGAAAGGCATAAGAGGCAGTGATTCATGGGAGCGCCATAAAAAGCCTGAGAGACGGGAAGATGTCCACCTCCGACATGCGCCGAACACAAACACGGGGCTTGTTTAAGTGTGTAATTGCATGTGTGCGCCATTATCGCATGCTCATGCGTGTGCCAGCCTGCATTTATGAGTGGATGAGCTTAAAATGAACATTATCATTTATGACATCCTCTATTTAAGTCTGGCCAGTCTTCACGTTACACTAATCCAATGAATGCGCCGGCTCGGAGTGGAACATCCGCCGCTCGTTCTGCAGAAACCAAAGCTCCGGAGTGGACAACTTTGGCCCCTCACCTTCTAGAGAGCTTCTGCAAAATGATCTTCCCTGCAACTGCTGGATCCCCCCCCCCCTCATTCCACCACCACCCGCTCAAGTCTGCCACGCCAGCTTTCAACACCCACCACTGGCAGGATTAGCTTTGACAGCTCTAGTTGAGGCCGAGCAATTGGCTGGGCTCCGGGGACGCCGTTCGGGAAGAAAGGCGAACGGCACCGGCGGGTTCGGATACCGGTCGAAGTCCTGTTAAAAAAATATTCTGAAACCGGAGGAGGCTGGGGGGGACGGTGCAGAGAGGAGGCCATCTGAGGGCGTCCAGCGGTAAAAAGTGACACTGAGTGCTGACAGCAACACGGCCCGTTGGAAAGATACTGTAAACCAGCAGGCAGATAAAAGCTTCACTCAGCAGCTTTGTCAGATTTAAAGACTTGTTTCATGTAGAAAATGTGGATTTGTTTCTTTTTTCTGTTTTTTTAGGTTACAATAAACCACAACTCAGAGCAGCTCGGCAGCAGATGCGGCATCTGAATCCAAGCAGGCTGGCCTGCCCCGCAGATCAAGGCTTAATGTAGCCCGCGGCGCTGGCAGGACGGCCGAGACAAATGACAGTTCACCGAGGTGGGGTCCCTGGGCGGGGCCCGGCCTGGCCTCTGGCGCCGAACCGGGGGTGAGCTGGAGCCTGCAGGGCCAGAGAGCCGGCGCAGGGCTTGGAGGGCTCGCTGGCTCCGCTAATGGGTCCCCAGACGCCGGAGCCTGACCTTACAGGTCCAGAGCATTCATTAGCAGCTGGTTAGCAGCTAGCGCTGGTGCGAGCAGCTCCCGCTAGTTAACTGCAGTTAGAGGTTAAAGCTTGCTTAACGGGGGCACATGAGGGCCTTTTGTGGGGGATTTGCTGCACCCGTTGTCTGGACGAGTGTGTAATGTCAAAGACATCACGTGGAAGCTGCACACAAACACATGCTAAATGCTAAATTTAAGCGGGCGGTCGCAGGCTCCACTCCTGCTCGACTAACCTGCTGAAATTAAAGACCTTCTGCTGCAGGGCTTCTCAGAAGCAGAGGAAACACAACGTAGTGGGACAACATGACTTAATAAAAGTGCAGTAATTTCACAGTTGAGTTTTATTAACAGTTTCAGGCTGGAACTGTAAAAAAACACGCAGCTGCACGTCCGTTAAGGCTCCACTAACGCTGAACGAAATGCATCAGTCCTGGAGCGACAGGTGGTGCCATCCTGGTGAAGGTCTCAGGGAAGGTCTTGCTTATTCCAGCAACACAAACAAACCTTTCGCTCACATCATTTTGCAAATAAAGTTGCATAAGATGATAAATTTAATCAGAAAGATTTCAGAATCAGAAATACTTAATTTGTCCCCAAAGGGAAACTGCTTTTCGCTTTTCGAAACTGCTCCAACTGAAATTAAAGAATGAATATCACGATTACTAGTATAAAATATGAGCACAGCAAAAACCTGACATAAAGCATAAAAGAATTCAATATAAAATATAGAATACATACGAATTATATATAAAGATATATTATATAAATATATGTAAACATTAAATATGTATCAGTCTAAATATACAGTGATCCCTTTCCAATTCGCGCTTCAAGTTCCGCAGTTTTAGTTATTCGTGATTTTTCAGAAATATATAACAAAAAAATTAAGAAAAAAATCATAGAAACATCACAGGATCTTGTGCGTGTTCTCTCACAGCGAAGAGATGTTGTGAGTCAGCCTGGCCCCTTTAAGAAGATGGCCTTATGGGTAATGGAGTGTGTGTGTCGTGGGACGGCAGAATGAAAACGGGGTTAGATGAAAAGTGTAGTGAGCATCAACAGCAGCCCAGCGTGTATAGATTTACATTCTTTGTTAACCGACAGGAGCCCAACAATACAACCTGTGTGATGTTACAAGTTCCTGCAGTGCCAGAATAAAGTTCCCGTTCCATGCAGAGAAAACTGGACTGTTTCGTTTGTTGTTGTTAGCGTGTTAGCCGCTAATTACGAGCCAAAAATAGCACAATACCAGCAGTTTGTTTACTACGGTTCAGAGACCAGAGGCTGTGAAGGTAACAGAAAGACCACAGTTGAGCCTTTGTCTTGTTTCGCTACTTTTTTGCATTTTTTAAACATATTTTAAACACATTATAGAGGCTCAGGGGGCTCCGACTCCAGTTCACGGATTTTGATTTTTGCGGGGAGGCGCCGATCCCCATTAACTGCGAAAAATAAGGGATCATTGTACATATATATCTAGACATGCAGTTAAACATCTATAGAATATAAAATACAAAAATGTAGAAATATTGATTATCGCATTTAAACAGTTTGTTGAGTCTGAGGCTAGTCTGTGCACATCTGCAACACTTTAAAATGACTCTAATGCTATGTGACTGCATTACAACTAGAGATGGAAACGGGTAAGATTTAGCCGGCACCAACGCCGTTATCCATCCTGTTTTTTATAACTTCCCTTATGGCCTCCAGACTGAGACTCACAGAGGATCAATGTGTAACCGACACCGCTGAGGATCCACAACACGACCGCTTTACCGTCTCAAACTCCACTGAGAACACCGCCAACACCGTTGGTCACAACCCTGCAGGGTACAGCAGCTTCTTCAGTTTAATCTTTCACTTTCACGTGTACAGAACCGAGCGCCAACATCCCCACTTCTGGGTTGAAGTGAACCAGGAAGTAGCAAAAGGTTGCAGTTCCTCGACAGACCACTAGCTGCTGAGTTTTGCAGCAGAAATAAACACGTTTCCAAACTGGTTTGTTTCGAATGCCGCCTTAAATAATGACATTTGACGTGGGACGTCCACCAGCAGCTCTACAGCTCCTCCAGAGTAGTTTGGCTGAAGGAGCAGGGAGCCGGGGCGGATCGTCCAGACGGTGGTCGTGCTTCAAAAGCACTGCAGAAAACCTGTTGGTGGCGTCACAGAGGGTTTGTCCAGTTCTTCTTTTTCAGACTGTATAGCACCAGTTCAACAGCATAAGACATCTCATGGCACTTTACACAGAAAGCAAAGTTCAGTCCAATAAAGCACAATCCAATTCAGTCCAAATGACCTGAATTCAGTTGATCAAAGTCATTCAAACACCTTCAAAACTGACCAAATGCTTCTTCATTGAACTACTCCAACTAAGGAAGCAACACACTTCATCAAATATTCACTTCAGCTGCAACACCTCAGTCTGTGAAACTAAAGGGCTTATCTTATTCCTTATGTCTCGTTCATTTGAACATTTTCAGCACCTGCCAGAACTGATAACCGGACTGATTCAGTTCATAGGTGTAGGTTTCAGATTCTTCGTGAACTTTGGCACCAGTTCAGAGATGAAACCTGCTCTGGATTCTCACCTCCAGGTTTCCACAGCTGCAGCAGAAGATCTGGACCTGGCTGCGGTTCCAGACCCGTCGCCTGCAAAAATGTGCAGTAAATTATGAAAGGAATAAAACACAATGTGTCGGTGTAACTCAACCATACCCCAGCTTTTTCAAGTTCAAACAGAATGTCTCAACTTAATTCGTGTTCTGTTGTTTTTTTGTGCTACTTTCAATTAAATAAAGGGTTTGAGTTATTAGGACTTTGTGTCCTCTTCCAGAAGGGTAAATGAGACATCCGTGGCATACTTTAGCCAAAATACCACAGAGATCCACAAAACACCCCTTACCAGCCATGTCTGCACAGCTCGGCTCATTGTAGCTGGTTTTAGGGGGGCGGAGTCAGCTACTCGACTTAGCTCCACCCCTGTCCTTCACTTTCTTTTGAAATGAAAGTCATAGCCTTGTGCGAGCCACTTCAGAGGTATAAAAACGTAGTTCGATGCCCAGGGGGGGTGAAATTATAGACAGGCAGGACAGGAAATCCTCCTCTGATCTGGGTTTGTGATGTCACAGAACCCTGATTCACTGAATGGTGTGTTTTTCAGACTTAAAAAAAACTGGTATCTCAATTTTATTTTATTTTTTTGAGTTTTGAGCCACAAACAAAACAAAACAAAAAATATATATTAAAAATATAATAAATATATTATACTTAGGCTACGCACGGCCCCTATGTCATGACTGTCATTCATACTTGTGCATTACTGTTAGCATCCCTCTGTAATTCCACCACCAACCACTAGAGGGCAGAACTTGTCTGCAGCCTTATTTGAATATTTAAATGTACGGAGGTCTGAGTGTACTTTTTAAAATGGGTCAAAAAACAGTTGTGTGTTGGATGGAATGAGTAACCATGGTGATGCATCAGTGAAACCTGTTTCCAGTCTGGTACCTGAGAAAGATCAGGTGGCACATTTGGTTTTCCCTCCTCGACATATTTGTGTTAAAACATCAGTAAAACTGCTCGGGTTCATTTTTGCAGCATCTACTTTTGCACAGTTGCTTATCAGACGTGACTTTACTGTTTCCTCGATGAACTGGGCTGCTATTCTTTCATTTAAAGTCATGTTTTATTTTGTTTTGTAGGTGTGTTCCAGGTGAATCTACTCTGACACAGTAACTCACATCTTGCTTCTGACACTTCTGTATTAATCTCAAATGTCTCAGCTTTCTGCCAAGACTAAGATTACAGAAACAGCTGTTGCAGTTGTGAAGATAAACTCCATTTATTTTGAGTAAGTCCCCTCAGACGGGAGGCAGAAGGAACGGGCCTGTTAGATGATACGATGATCTCAGGTGTCAGTTTCAGCTGCCCTGTTGGTTGTGGATTTGATCGGTGTGATGATGGAGGCTTTTGCTTTGACGTTCAAAAATATAAATCATCAAAAGTGTCACGATGTTCTTTTGTGATGACAAAAAAAAAGTCAATTCTCGTTTCCGACATGTTGGAACACGGCGGCGGAGGTCACACAAGTCTTGACTGTGGCCTAACGGACTCCTGGAAGTGCCTTCGCCTCCGCCGAGCTATCAGTTAGCTTCGAAAACATGTGCGGCAGCTCTGCATACATTACTTCCCGCTCCCCTAAATGGGAACGCCGGGCCGCATGCGGGGGAACTGGGACCATTTATCAGCGTCACGCTGCCTGGCGAGGCCTTATCGCTCCCGCAAGATCGCGAGAGATTGTTTAAATCCAGAAACGAAAAAGCACACAGAGTCGGAGGCTCATTTTCCTCCCCGCGCGTCTCCAACAGTGAACGGAAGAAAACAAGTTTGAACGCCGAGTTATGGGTGGCTTTTCAAAGGAGCGCTAACTGGGGCAGACTCTCCCCTCGGTGCCAGACCTAATGATTTGTAATGCCGGTAAAACATCACAGCGCCGAGGAAGCGCCGCTTCTCACCGGGGACGCGGCCGCAAATCTCCCATCGCGTGTTCCCTTTGTTGATTTTTGAGAGACAACACCACGGCGGCGCTTATCTCCATTACAGCGCGGCACCGTGGGGAGCGTTCCCCAAGCTTCTCACCCAACGCCTTATTAGCAGCTACTCCCCCCCCCCCTCCGCTCGCTCGCCCGCCTCATCTCTCCCAACTGGGAGCGGGATAGAGCTTTATCCCGACGCCTCTTACCCCGGCGCGCCCTCGCCGCGTCTATTCAACGCGCCGCTGGGCCTGGACGGCCCCCGCGTCCCTCCTTTCACAGTCTCAGCCCTGAATCGCAGCAAACAGGAAGCATTTCCAGTTATTTATCAGCCCACACAAAAGGGCCGGCTGTTAATATTAAAGCCCGTAAGAAGATGGGGGTCTTTTGTGCTTGTTCGCATTGTGGGAAACAAAACCGCGGATAGAGCCGTCAGCGGTGACGGCTTCATGTTAGCGGGACACGACGAGGGAAGCAGAAAGTTCTCGCGGACGTCGCGGTGGCGATAAGGATCTTTTTCCTGGACGTATCCACGCCCGCAGCTCTCATCTGGTCCTCCCCCGTTTGTTTAGCCTGTGTTTATTTGTTTCTCTGCAGTCCTGGGATTAATTATCATAACCATATGTTCTGGCTAATGCACCCTTCTCTGAGCCAGTAGCATAGCTGCCCGCTACTTCTCCATTCTAATTAAAGCTAATGCCGTTAGCCCGATCCTGTTTCGGCGTCGCCTCGCTCATCTCTCCGGCGCAATTCAAATAAATGAAGGAGCGGGAATAACTAGCTCCCCGTAAAGCGCTTCATGCCGGGGTGGCTAACACCTCTCAGTTTGACTTTGACGCCCGAAATGTTTCACCTTCCGCACCAGAGACGAGCGCGCAGGCCTCCTCAGGTGGGAATATGTTGATCCGGGAAGGTGACGGAGGTGAAGTTCGCTCTCCGGTCCGACGTTGACTCATGTCGTTGCGATGCTTCATCATCTGGATGGTGAATTTTACATCGGCGAGGCTTTGCAGCGGCCTCCCTCTCTTCCTCCCTCCATCCCAACACAAAATTATCCATTATCAAGCTCCCAACCTCTCTGCCCCTGCTCGCCCCCCACCCCCAACACCCTTCGGATCGGAGGGGGGCACCCTGCTGCTTCTCACTTCAAGGACGAACTTGGCGGCGAGGAGAGGAGTCGACCCGAGCAAAGTAAAAAAAAAAAGAGAGAGAGAGAGAGAGAGAGAGAGAGAGAGAGAACAAACACACGTACCTCTCCACTGAAACGTGGAAAATGTATGACCCAAATATACATTGCTTTGTACTCTGGTTCAAAGTTTCCTGTCCTCTCCAGCAAACATTCAAGGAGAAGGGAGGGGGGGGGGGAGAAAAAAAAAAAAAGACAACAATGAATAAATCATGCAGCCGAGACTGAAACCTCCACTGTAGCGCCGCTCCCGAGGAGACGGAGGAGGGACAAAGAAGCTGAAAGCAAAACCCAGAGAGCAAACACCTCTTTGGTCTTTTGACGGCGCTCTCTTACGGAAACACGCCACTTCTTGATTTGCTTTTAAAGCCATCATCAGTCGAGCTAATAATTCGTCGTCGAGCGCCGCTGTGAAGCGGCGGATCACATGGCGGCGGGGCGTCGTCCCCCGTGAACGCTCGAATTACAGGAGCCGAACAGCTGGAGAGCCTGTTAACCGACTTCAGACTTTGATTCAAAGCGTCAGTCTTATTTCCAGGACGCCTCAGATTAACACTCGTGCGGACGCTCGTGTGAGGATTTGTCTTTCTCTGTTGTCCAAAATCAATGCAACATGCTTTTAATATAAGAGCGGCGTGAATCCAGGGGGCGGCGCCCTGGTTTATGGAGATGAAGTCAAAAGAGGAAAGGAAAACGGCAGTTCCTTGAATGACCACCAGGGGCTGGCTCCAAAAGCGAGACGATGTGGAGGAGAAATGCACATATTTGGTGAACTTGACTTGATTTCTGATTGTGCTAGCATAATTTTTGGCATAATCTGAGGAATTGAGCATAATTTTTGCCCTTTTTCCAGAAGTAGCACTGCTAGCATAATCCGTATATTTTCTTGTCTTAATAGCACAGTTTTAGAATAATTCAAGAAGACGAAGATCTCAGCTACTAAAAACGATAGATTGCTATTAACAGTTGGTTCCACTCCTATTTTGCGATTGCTTTTTAGTTGTGTTGAGATACCGCGAGAATTCGATGAAACGGAACTGGAAGTCTGCGTCTCGGTCCCAGACTCCTTAGTCTTTCTCCCAGAGCTCGTTTCAAAATGGTCCAAATTGATCCATTGCAGTGAAGAAAATACTGTTGGTCCAACCATCGTCTGCTGCCACAAAGAGAGTAATCAGCCTCCTGGCAGCTTCATTCAATGATCAACAAGATCGTGCACTTGCAGATTACTTGCAAGCGTTATGCTTCAATATAACAAGCGCTAATTAACTGTTAGAGAACGAATTAGAGAAGTCAAGCCAGACTGTGTGGTTCAGAAACAAGCGAGATTATTCAATGTTAAATTTGTTATCCAGGGCTTTGTCAGAAACTGCCTGGTTAAGTTTTCATTGTATTTGTTTTTATTTGTTTTGAAACCGAGCGCCCTGCTAGCGCGCGCACAGTTCGTTGTTTACTCGAAATTTGCATACTCTACCATGGTAACTGGAGGCCATTTGAGTGCAAAACCTTGTGCAAACTGTGTCACGCTCTGCTACACGCGATGGTTAGCAAGCTATCCGCGGATAGTTATCCACCACACTATCCAGGCTTTGTGCAACCTATTTTTGTCCGCTGGATAACTATCTGCTGGATAGCAGATTTATCCGCCGTATAGGCCTAACCACCAGATAAAATTAGCCAGGTTTTGAACAACCGGGCCCAGAACATCAGGCCAGGGTTAATAAAATACATTTTCAAACTTGTCTTGTGAGTTGTGAAGTTTGTGCACAGAATAATTTTTTTAAAAAGTAGCATCATTTTGAAAAGCGAGCATAATTTGGGCAAAAAATGAGCACTGCACTAGCATAATATGCCAATTTTACTAGCACAATCAGCAAATGCCTAATTTCTGACACAGAGTGTAGTCATTCCTGTTTTAAAGATAATATGACTTGTTGTGCCGTTACTGCACTAAGGGACCTCTGTGATCGATCCTGGATCGGTCTGGGAGGGTTCGTGGGTGAAACTTAGCAGCCTGGTGCTGCTGTCTTCCCCCCTGTAAAATGAGAATTTGGATATACTCTCACTTATAAGAATATACTATTATTGTGCACTGGTGAGACAGTCAGTCGGCTGTTAAACAATGCGCTGGACTACGACGGAGGTGCAAAGCGGATTTATTCTCCAAGTCGTATACAGTTCAGAGAGGTCATTAACTCCCATCACAGATTGCAGGATGGTTCAGAAATAACAAATTGCCAAAAGGGAACAGTCGTCTTTAAACATCACATGAAAAACATGGAGACCTTGAGATAAGCTGTCGAGACTGGAGCTGGGCCATACTGGGAATTTACTGGGAATCGATCCAATACCAAGTAAATACCTGGCCAGTATTGCCGATACCAATGCCAATACCGATATTTTTTTTTTCATATCTGTCTTGAAACTGCTGATATTTTGGTGTTTTTGAGATTTTTGTCTTTGGATTCTTTTGTTAAAACCTAGGATAGAATTTCAGCAAACTTTATAGGTGACTTCAAAATACTATAATAATTTCTAATAATTACTAAAATAATTTCTAGTCTGCCTTTTATGATATATCTTTCAACACTCGTGTAATTTTGTTTGCACTGTGTGCCCTTTCCTGTTGCTTTAACTCGATAGATTTCTCCATTGTGGGATAAATAAAGGATTATCTAATGTTATTTTATCTTAGATAACACCTTTCAGTGGGATACATGACATGTACTGGGTTATTTCAAGGTCTTAATTATATTTTTTGAGTCGGCTCCAGTAACATATGACTAAAATAACGTGTACTTTGAAAGTTTATATGAACTGATGCTGAAGATGACCACTCTGATCTACCTGGATATTCTCTATTGGACTGAAAGTCGTCTGCCAGTTACTTCTGTCTTTCCTCCTCTATCCGTTTCTGCAGCTCTTCGTTTTTCATGGTTTTTCATGTGCTTAAATACATTTGTTGTGTTTCCACTGTATTTTACAGCCTTTTTACAAACTACACAACTTGCCATTGTTTCATTTTCGGGATTAAAATACAGCGGGGCTAGGGGGAGGGGCCAGGCTGAGTCTACCTGCATGCTTGTTTGGTTGCCGCCGCTGAGCCACGTGATGATGCAATGTCAAAAGACGAGACAGGGGGGGGGGGGGGGGGGGGGGGTCACAGCAACAGCGTGTCAGAATCAGACTTTAATGAATTCGCACTTCACATCAGTCAGTGCTTGTGGGAGAGACAAATAAAGCTTGAGGATCGATCTTTTTACATGAGTATCATTGATACCAACTTTGGTATTGGTATCCATATTTGGATCGATCCGCCAACCTCTAGTCTAGACGCCTACGTGTCAAATCATGGCGACTTGATGGAGCCGGAACGATAAAACTGTGGCCTTCGACAGACTGGAATCGAGACCAAAAGTCACGGACTTATGAATGAGAATTTATACAATTAAGGCCCCAAAATGCAGTTTTAATATTACACCCCCTCAGATGAAGGAGGGTTAGGAGGATACCTGAAGGAAGGAGGTAGAGGCCACTTGGCATTTGGTCGACCGGCAAGTCGAAACCGTGCATGCATCCCCTCCTGTTGTCTGCCGGCGGGTGCGCCCGTCGTGCAGGATGTGACAACGTGAGCCAGGTGTGGCGGCGCCTGAAGTCTGCACGTCAGCTTCCGCGTGATGGATCACGAACACAGGAAGACCCACCGGAGGAGCGAGCTGTCAGAAGACGAGCCAGTACCCACTTAGCAGATCCCATCCCGCTACTTAAGTCTCCGACGGCAGGCGGCGGCTCCAAACGAGGGCTATCATCAGTGCCCACGGCGGTGCTGCGGCAGAAAAACTTATAATTCCATCTATCAGAAGAGAAAGCTGCTAATGATGATGTTTTTCTTCAATTGCACAAACATCAAGTCCGGTGAGATTTATGCGTGTGCGCTTGACAGAAGTGTCTTCTTGCATTACACTTTTGCAGCAGGAAGATGTAATAATTTCCCTTGAAAACTGGGGCTAGACGCACGCTTCCTAACGATGGGATCTTTTGATGTTTAAATTAGGATATCACACGCGAGGAGCTATCCTCCCAGGGCCGCACCTTCTTATGACAAGATTAGCAGCAAAGCAAAGCCATTACGGTGGTTTATTTCTGCCCCAGCCAACTCTGAGACGGTTGGCACAGAGGTAGGCAGCCATCCAGGGAGGGAGACAAACATCCTGGAGGAGGGAGGGGAGAGTCAGACAAGAGAAGGAGGGAAAACTAATGGGGTACAGAATCTTTATAGATCCCCATCCCAACCACTTATTTATAGATCATTTGTGAGGTACATAAACCTCAGCTTCACGCTCCTGTCAGCCTGTCACCATATCAGCCATGTCAACTTTTACACATTTAGCCGTCTGTGCTGTCATAGCGCCGTACAGCCAAGGAGACTAATAAAGCTGTAACGCTGACAGGCGCTAAGACAGACTGGTAACGCAATTTACTAGCTTAGCTGACTGTCCTGCGAGAGCCCAGATGTCCTGCGTGTCTGTGGGCTGAGGAAGCATTTACATTCCAAAGGCTTTTATTTCTTAGCAATTCAGATGTTCACTTGGAGGCCACTTCATCAGCTCTACCTGTCCAGCTACTCGTCAACACACCTATCGGATCGGCCAATCACATGAATATCAAACCGGCATCAGAATGGAGAAGAAAGGGGATTTAAATGACTGAATGAACACAACCATCTCCAGGGTTTACAGAGAATGGTCCCAGAAAGAGAAGATATCCAGCTGTTGATGTCAGAGATGGTGAGTCTCTATTTCAGCTGCAATCGTGTGGGGTGGATTTTCTTGTCACACTTTAGGCTACCTGGTACCAGCTGATCATGGTTTCAACACCACAGTCTACCTGAGGATTGTTGCTGACCATGTCCATCCCTTCATGACCACAGTGGACCATCTTCTGATGGATACTTCCAGCAGGATGATGCACCACCATCATCTCTAACTGGTTTCTGGAACATGACAGTGAGTTCGCTGGACTCCACAGACACCAGGGGCGTCACATACTAACCTTGTGTGCACACAAGACAAGTTCGATACGTAATTTTCCAAGCTCACGTTCGGATGTACTAAAAGCAAAGTGAATGTAAGAATGGGAGGTTCTCCACACACGTTTCATAGCTGGTGCATGCACTTTTCTTAGGGTTTTGTCCATTGGCGACACTCGGAGGCCTTTCGGTAACAATTTCTCAATGACTCAATGACCCACAGACTGCCAGATGTCCACTGTTGTACTTAGGCACCTGTAGAGTGATTGGGCAGTTAAAAAGTCAATGGCGTTGCCTTGACAGGATCAGAAGGATGCTCCTGTATCACCTGGACAAAGACTGCCACAGTGTTCCTACATAACGTGACGCAAATGGTGTGAGATCGTCAATCCCAGATCCATCACCTCCAACTTTCTCTTTCTGGTTCCTTGTGGAAACCCTAACCTACCTGAGCTACTAACTACTCCTGGAAGATCAGCAAACGCCTTGAATGCTTTCCACATGTGAATAATCTTTCATGCTGTTCGATTCTGAACTCCAAATAGCTTTTTGAAACGACTTCACAACCCTTTCCAACGAACGCTTCTCTAAGACACTTCCTTATGTCTTTCCTTTTTAGCATTGTGTTAAATGCACACCTGAATGCTCAAGACCAGCAAACTTCCAATATGTTTTATGGATATCTGCACACCTGCTGATAATCCATTCGTGGAGGCCTGAAGATCAGCGTCACCTGTAAGGGGGTTCTTAGTACTGACCACATGATTTATTTTCTCTTTGGCCTCATTTTTGTTAAATAATGACACAGTGAAACGGTTGAACATTGTTTGAGCTCGTACATCCCAAATATTAAGACTCTGTTTTGTCCAGAATGAAGGCTCAAAAGAGGAGTTACAAACTTATGCTTGTGACCGTAGAAGAAAACTGTCTCAATTCAACTGTTTGGGCCGTGGTTTAAAACGGCGACTTATATGGGCATGCCACATTAAATTAACCACTTATCATCTCTCCTGCACAAGAAACATCTTGTTATCAGCAACTCGTATAAAGTCAAATGTATTAATAAGTTAATTTTCCACGCCTACGCAAGCTACTACAAACAAATCACGCAGTGGACAGCTCCTGGTGCTGAAACAGGATCTGAAGGACTGATCAGATGATGAACTGATCAAAAGTGAAGCCAGTTCAAACTGAATTTAAATGACTCGCAGCTCCACAATTGGCAGCGTGGAAACACAAACAAACAACAAACAACATCACAAAGACAGCGGCTCTCTGGAAAAATTCGCAAAAGACACACTCTACTTTAGAGAAGTTGACCGAAATAAAAATATGAATATTAATTGGTTTTTGGAGGGCTTGGAGGTTAAGGATATGCTGACTTTTTGCTCGTGGAATTGATCAGGCTCCAAAAGCGCTTAATGCAGCATTTGCATTACTGGCACAGAGTCCGTTCAAGGAGAGTTTTTCTGACTGCACGCTGCAAAGACCGCGAACAGCCAGAGCCGGGAACATTTAGTGGGAGCCCTTAAACACCTGAGGAGAAGACGATAAAAAAATAAGCACAGCTGAATAGTCTTTTCTTTTGCTTCGCAAGGTTTGCAACCGACTGCAATGACCCGGAAGCATCCGAGTGGGCTCATCGACGAGAGCCGGTCGGATCTGTACACCGAGGAAAGGGAATTCAGCGGTTTCCTTCTCTTCTTTAGTATCAGAAGCACTGAACCAGCCAGCATGAAATAAGAATTCTGAGAAGTAGAAAAACAAAAATGAGATGCTGCTGTTACAGATTTCTGGACTGACTTTCTTCAAAGGTAAAAACAACAAGGTCAGAGAAATGTTTTTTGGGAGTAGGTCATCGACAGTTTGACCAAACACTACAATCAACCAACGTTCCCTCTAAAAAACTTCAAGATGACAAAGTTGGCAAATGACAGGAAACCTGATGTGCTTCAGTTGTTGTGAAAGCAGATGTCCTCATAGATCACATGGAGGCACAAGGCACAAAAATGTACTTTTGAACTTTTACTCAAACTAATTCACAGTTTCTGAGTCAAACACGTGCATGGGACCCTTCTTTTTCAGCTTCTTACAGCTGTTCCCTTTAGGGGTCATCATCACAACTGGATCACCCATCTATCACCTATCTCCATGTTGAATTTCCCTTTATGGGATAAATAAAGTATTTTTCATTTCATTCATCTCCCTCTGTCACACCAACCAGCTCCATATCCTCTTCCACCACTTCCAGAAATCTCCCCTCTGGTCTTCTCCATTTTTCTCCTCCATGGCAGCTCCATCTCCAGAGTCCTTCTACTCATCCCTCCTATTTATGTAGCTAAACCATCTTGCTTGTTTTAACCATTATCAAGATATAGAAAACCTGACTCGTTCTTAATCCTATCCATCCTTGTTACCTCCAGCTCGGTCGTTGCGACTCTCCTATCACAGATAACTGTTCTCCACTCCACTTTCTTCTTCACATCTTTTCCACAATCCCCATCGCTTTGAACAGTGAAGTCCAAGTGTTTAAGCCCACGCACCATTGTCACCTCCACTCCTTGCATCCTCCAGGTTTCCTTCCACATGCTCCATACTCTCACAGCAGATCACAGTGTCATCTGCGGGCTTCACAGTCCATGGAGCCTACTGTCTGACCTCCCCTATCGACCTGGCAGTCCCACTTCCACCTAAAACCCAGCTTTTACACCTACAGCACACCTCAACGCTGTCACGACGCCCTCAAACATGTCCTGAACCATTCTAACATAAGTTTCTGCTGCTCCAGACTGTAAGACTGTGACAGTGTGACAACTACATCACTTACAATTCCACCCCAGAAACACCACCCTGAACACAGAATGACATCATGCATATCCTCCAGGAGAAATTACTTCCAGCAATCCAGGAGCAATGCAGAGATGGCAAAGATTCAATATGATTGAGTTTTTTCGAATGAGTCAGAAAAGTCAAGCTTTTCTAGTCTAATGGACAGTAATACCTCTTTCACCCACCAACTATATGATGGAGGTTGGGGGCGTTTCCAAGTGAAAAGTATATGTCGCCTAGCTAGCAGGGTGGTAAAGGCAAGAACAGTCTGAATGGCCTTGGAGGTAGGAGGCTGCAGTGAGGCGCCAAACAAGGCCAAGAGTGGTTCAGGAGAGATAACAGCGCTGTATGCTGTGCTGAGAGTTTTGAAGATTTCAGACCAGAATGTGGCGAGTCCGGGACAGGACCAAAACATAAAGCATCTCTTCTTGAACGTGACAATGAGTTTACTGGACTCAAATGGCCTCCACAGTCACCAGATCTCAATCTAATAGAGCAGCTTTGGGATGTGTTGGAACGGGAGATTCTCATCATGGATGTGAAGACGACAAATCTGCAGTACCTTGTTGAATCGGTGCCACGAAGGATTAAGATAGTTCTGAAGGCAAAAGGGGGTCCAACCTGGTACATAAAATACATACATAAACTTTAACATGGAGCTGATCCCCCTTTTGAAGCTTTAACAGCTTCCACACTCCTCGGAGACTTCAAGATTTTAGAGCGTTTCTGTGGGAACTTGTGCTCTTTCATTCTGTAGAGTTTGCACGAGGTCAGACAGTGATGTTAGAGAGGAGGCCTGACTCACAACCTCTGCTCATCCCACGGGTGCTCGGGGGGGGGGGGGGGGGCTTCACATCACTGCATCTGTTGCTTGGTGATGCGAGGCATGCATGCAGCTGCTTGCTGGCCATGAAAACCCATACAGTGGACCGCCGCTGCAGTTGATGTTCTTACATTAACAACCCATTTGCAACTGAAGTCTGCACTGCTTGGTGCTTGATTTTATACACCTGTGGCAACGGGTCTGATTAAAATACAATAATTAACAGGCTTCTTAGGGAGTGCATTTGCCACGAAGAGCCTCTGAAATCTATGAAAGGGTTATAAATGTTCTACTGTATGCTGTGGAAACGTGAAATTTACTGAAATATTAGACAGGACAAGACGCAGTAACCGTGGATGTCAGTTCTGGCCACCGGTCTTCAACCAGAGTCAATGAATGCACCACATCAGTGGCGGCGGCGCTCTCGCACACCTCAAACACACATATCTGGGCTCCTTTGAAATGTTATGCTGATCAGGGGGCATTACCTGGGCTTTCATGTCGGTAGGTAAAGCACTGAGAGCTCTCCAGCGCTCCACTTCGTTCACTCTCCTCACTTCAGCTCGGTCGGGGTAGAGAGCGCCGGCAGCCGTTAGGACAAAAGGAGAGGGCCGGCGGTGGCTGGTCCCCCCCGAGGCCCTTTTCATGCTCTCAGGTTGAGTCACAAGGACCCACTTCACCGCCGTTATCCGGGGATGGGAAATCCATCGCGTCTCTTTAAAACTCTGACCCGGCCTTTTAGTCCGGTGCACTCGGGGCTGATTATCCACACTCACCCTTTTTTTAAAAAAAATAAAAAAAATAAAGTCACATGTACACACAGAAATGCTCTTGGAGAATGAGAGCGCCACACACACACACATTCGGTTACAGTAGCTGCAACCGTCGAGTGGCTTGTATCCGTGGGGGGTTACGGCGCCGACTGGCGCGGAGCGACATGGAGAGGGAAATGGCGTTTAACCCGGGAGTCGAGGTGACTTTGAGCGAGTCGCTGAGGTGTCAGCGAGCTCTCTGTTCACCGTTTCCTCGTGTTTCTCGGCTGCTTGGCGAGTCAGAAGGGCTGCGAGCTGAAAAAAAAAAAAAAAAAAACTGAGGCTTTGCTTCGCCAGGTCTTCTTTTTGAAGATGACCTCGCGCTGAAGGTAAAACACGCTGAATGTTTCAGAAGGCGCTCAAAGTTTCATGCCCTGCTGCGCGGCGTGAAGCTCATCCCTCGCTGCAGCCCGCGAGCCTGCCTGAGACGGACGGCTGGAGTTTGAAATTCAAGCAAACAAACAACTCCAACTCCATTTCTTTGCTCACGTGCATCTCTCGATCGCCCCCAGCTATATTCACTCATTAGCTCGCCATGTCCAGCGCCTGACCAGCTGAAAGAAGGAGCTGACGACCAGACGCTGTGCTGGTGCGTTGGCACATGGGGTGGCTTGGTGCCAAACCAGTTGAAAGACAACCGAAGTTGGGTCGCCCCAGTCTTCGTCTGGGTTCATTTAATCATTTTAATAAGATCTGTCTTACGTTGGAAAAAGTTGGGACTGTTATTTCTTTTTCCTAGAACAGCTTCACAGACAGTTGCTCGTAAATTTAACCAACTGTCGCTTTAAAACTTCCATCTAAATGCAAAAACTAGTGTTGGAAAATCCCATTTTTTACAGTGCATTCTGATGAAGGGGAAACAAGTAGGGGTAGGACTAGTAGCAGTTCCCTAAATGACCAGTAGGAGCTGGCTCCAAAAGTGAGTCAACCTCCACTGACCTGGTGACGGGTCCCCAGGGTCTGGAAGAACTCATTTCAGATGGATGAACATACAGTCATGGAAAAAATTATTAGACCACCCTTGTTTTCTTCAGTTTCTTGTTCATTTTAATGCCTGGTACAACTAAAGGTACATTTGTTTGGACAAACATAACGATAACCACAAAGATTGCTCATAAGAGTTTTATTTAAGAGCTGATATCTTACTATTTTCCATGGTTTTCTTGATTATAACCTAAATCACTTAAGTTTTTACATCAATAGCTATGGCGTTGTACTGCCAAAAACACTGCTTTTATGCATTCAGTGTTTTCTTTTCTGTCTGTTTTAGTCACATGATGACGTTTAGTGGTACCAGGTATTAAAATGAACAAGAAACTAAAGAAAAAATGGTGGTCTAATATTTTTTTTCCATGACTGTAGATGGTGGGATCCTCACAGTCTTGGCAATTCTACATTAAGGAACATTTCTCTGAAACTGTTCCACAACTTTTAGACGAAGTCTGTCTCGGATTGGTGCTCCTTTGACACGCAGCCGTGACATCATTTGTTCTATGTCGATGCGACGCCGCGTCATATTTGGGGAGATCCTTTCACCTGCATTTATTACATCAGTTATGGATTCTGAAGGCTGGTTTTGATTCGTTTTCAATTAATAGCCCGGTCCCAGTATCACCCAGGTCCTAACAAAACATAATGGGCTTCACAGAGGTGTTTTTTTTAGAAAACCCCCTGATGACATCACAGAGGGTTTTGTCCAGTTCTTTTATACAACTCATGGTTGTGACTAGGGCTGTAACGATACACTAATCTCACGATACGATACACGATATTCGGCTCACGATACGATATATATCGATATTCATCTTACAATACATTTACGTCATTTTCTTAAAGATTTTAAAGTGAAAGTGATTTTGGTGACATCTTGTGAGTGTTCCAATGACTTTGTTTGAATTAATTGAACTGAAAGCATCAATTACACATTATATGGCTGACAGGCAGCTTGCAAATGTTGGACAAAATGAATTAAAGATTTATTTTAACAGTGCAAATTGTTACTTGCAAGCTTTTAAAGGTGGGACACGGGGGTTTTGAAAGAAGCTTAGAATATCGATAACCGCGGCTGAAAAATCAATACTCTAGGGCAGTGGTCTTCAACCGGGGGTCCGCGACCCCTAGGGGGGCCGTGGAGGTACTGTAGGGGGTCCTCCAACTTAAAAAGAAATAAAGGCAATTTTAACCAAAATAATTTGAGAGTTAAAAAAAAAAAAATTATATATATATATATATATATATATATATATATATATATATATATATATATACATATATATATATATACAGGCAGTTCTAAATATATAACTGCCTGAAGTTAAACGTTTCATTGTTGGAAAATAACAATAATAAAAAATTGTCTCATACCAACTAAAAATAATAATAATAATAATAATAATATAATAATAATGATATGCATGAAAGTTTTATCAACCATAAACACATGTAGGCTAATAACCCAGTCAGGAATTGGTTAATAAGGTGAAATAAGCAGAATAAAATACAGCTAAAAATTATTATAAGCCAAGCTTAAAATGTGACACTTTAAAAAAAAAAAAGGGGGGGGGGGGGGTAAGAATTACAAGCAGGGGTCCCTGCTCTGTTTTTCTCTCATCCAAGGGGTCCCTGGGCTAAAAAAGGTTGAAGACCCCTGCTCTAGGGGAATAAAATATCGATATATATCGCAGAATCGATAAAATCGCTCAGCTCTAGTTGTGACCCATTTATAGTCGCCTGCATCTTATCTGGATAAAATGTGCCAAATTGAGAAAAATATCCAAGAATAAGTTCCATACAGAACTTATCTCCGTCGAAATAATCTGCAAAGCGTCTCTAACTTGATAAATAATTCCACTGTGGCTGCAACATTTGGCAGAAAATATCCATCTCTCACCGAGGACGAAGTAAATACGAGAGAAATACTGTAAGTTCTCTGTTCACAAGCGTTTTTATTTGCCTCAGAGAGCCCGCGGAGTGACAGGAGGGTGCTGAACACACGTGTGGCGCTCCCGGCTCGCTCCCGCCTCCGTGGCTCAGCCCACAGTCGTGCCAGGCGTTCGCGCACAACCCCTCTGTTCTGTTGTCTGGGCGCTAGGTAGCGTTAGCGGCCGGGCAGAGGATGAAGCGCGCTCTTTTTTTCAAGTGGAGGAACGCCAGTCATCCAGAATCCCCTTCTTCTCCCTGCAGCGTCTAAATCCATGACCGCAGACGTCCCCCTCATTACCGCCGCGTTACATGCAAATTTCCCCCAAAATAAATGAGTTTTAAGCACTTGACAACCTGTCAGCCTTCGAATATTGAAACGTTCTGACGGCTAGATAAACAATCAACAATAATCACTCTATGCAAATTTGATATTTCCTGCACAATTACGAGCAGGGAACAAAAAAAAAAACAAAAAAAAAACCCACCCTCTATAAATAACCGGACACACAAAGGCATCTGGCATTTGTTCAGGTTTTGAACAGATACGGATGCAAATGAAAGATTCTTTAGGATGTAATTGATTCAAACGTGGCTGCACCTCCTCTCATTGTTCTTCTTTTCCTCCTTTTCTCTTTATCTCCTTGCTTTCAATATGCGCAGATAATGGCTGATGTAAATGAGTGAACGGGAGGAAGGAGAATGAGAGAGAGAGAGAGAGAGAGAGAGGATGAGAACGGCCTTCTCGTCTGCCTCTTGTTTTGTCTTTTCATTCCGCTCATTTGGAGATGTGTGCAAAACAGCGTGCTCGTATGAAGTGGATTGGAAAGGATGGCTGGCTCCGTCCGGGAAAAATAGGCTGGAAAAGCTCCCTCCTCCACAACACCCTGAGATTAAGACTGACAAGAACGTCTCGAGTCGTTTCAGGCCAGACGCTCTCATCGCTCTTCCTTCTGAAAACACTCGTCTGTTGCACCTTTTTGCCGCCCTCCGTCCTTCATTTCTTCACATTCAGAGGCCCATAAGGACACCCATTAGCGTCCCAGTCTAACACTGACACCCCATCTCTTTCCTCTACCTCACGAGCTTGTGTCTTTCTGGGCTTTGGGTTTTTAAGTTGCTTCCATTCTGGCGTGACATATCTGACATATCAAACCAGTTCCTAAGCATTATTTGGTGTTTATACGTCTATATAGTTCCACCACCAGCCACTAGATGGCAGTGTGGGGTTCTTTTCTGCAGCGCTGTAGCTTTTAGTGCTGAGCTTCCTTTTTGTTTACTTCCTTTGCGTAGCTCAAACTGAGCGACAGAGAAAATGAAGCAACATCTTATCTGAGCTGGTGCAGATAAATCCTTAATGTCAGTCATTTTTACCGACGTTGCAGCGAACCGTCCATCTACCCGACCTGGAAACGGCAAAGAAGAGGTGACGGCGAGAACGAATCCACCCACGCTTCCCCTCAGCAGCGGCCGTCACGGACTTCACCTCTGCCTTCATCCCTCTACCTGACTGGTCAAACCGACTAGAGAGGAGTCACAGTTCAGAGCAGCTGATGCCGTGCTGCCGTTTTATGGCGGTGGAGACTTTAGTGGTATAGGTTTGGGCTATTCACAGTGTTTTATTTGAAACAGGAAACTCTACGTTATTCTTGCCAGCTCAGTCTTATCCGGACAGAGTGGAACTCCTGAGACAGATGTGCAGTGCTTCTGGTGGTAATCACTGATGAATTAGCTTTTTTTGTTGTATTTATCTAATTAATGAAATAACTCAAGTTCTCCTCATCAAGGATGAGATGTTTCCCACACTGGTTGCGACAAAAACTACTGTCTGGACTGGCTGGAGATCCCCTCTTCAGCCGACCTCCATTATCCAGCTGCATATTCACAGTAATACCATGAAGGCACAATGTTCCCTCCCCAGTTAGAGCCTTCACAAAGCATTATGGCTTTGGTCACTGTTGGAGGATGTACGGCAATATGTCTGCTGGACATTTTCACATATTTCTTAGTTTCACACCTTCCCAAAACTTTCTTAGTTTTGGGAAGGTGTGATGGGAGAAATCAGTTCAATCCTAAGTTTGGATATAGAGCGCTCTTTCAGTCTTATCTACTTGGGGAACTTACCAACAAACATGAAGAAACGAGACAGGTACTCGATACAAATCTTACTGGTTGGTTGCAAAAAAGCAATAACTAGAAAATGGCTCGTTAAAGAGCCACCATCGTTAACAGACTGGAAAGGGATCGTAGGGGAGATCTACATTATGGAACATTTGACATTACGTTTGAGACATGCCAGTGCTAAATTTGAGAGGTATTGGGAATCCTGGAAATCTTATGTGAATAGTACAAACTGAAAGTATTCATTTTTCCCTGTATGGAAATCTCATTTCAGAACTTGTATTGAATAAGATGTACAAATGTATGTATCTCTTTGGTTCAGCCTCAGATTTACACTTCTGAAACAAGCATGTTTTGAGGTATTTCATTCTAGACCTGTAATCTACCCTGTCTGCTACCATTTCTGTCTTTCTTTTGTTGTATAAATGTCTAATGATAAAAATAAAGTATATATAAAAAAAAGCATTATGGCGGTCCAGATTCTGAATATGGTGCCTGTCCTCTACTTCCCAGTCTTTAGTCAGCGACAAGTCTGTAATGTCTCTGGTGACTGACTGCTTCAATCAGTCCCTGCTGAATAAAACAATGTGCTGGCTAAATGCAAAGTTCCTACATGGTTGCTAACTTCAGTTCGCTCTAACTTCAGTTTTTGCGTCATCGCCAGGTTTTGGGGCGTTACTGCAGCGGGAGGGAGACCACACCCCTGTTTCAGCAGGTGGAGGTTTCCTTCAGGTGTATTTAAGTTTGCAGCTATGTGCCCATGTTACACCTTTGTGCATTGTCAATTAACACAGCGCTCTTTCCCCCCCGTTGTGCCTCTGTTACTACATTAATAAGATGGACCGAGGCAGCAGAACACAAAGCTGCACGACTTCAACTCTGTTGATTTGCATCTTTTTTTTTTATTTTTGCTGCTCTAACTCAACTAGTGAGACTTATTTAAAAAACTTTTTTGCGGATTTTTTTTTTCTTCCCCGACAGATATAAAAATCGATAACTCACAGTATGAATGTGGATCAAATCATCTGCTTGTAAAATTCTCTGCAAGTTGACATGTTTAACATTTGTTTGCGTGCAAAACGTCAAAACAGGTGATTTTTAAGCGTACGGTACTTTAGACTGACACACCACTTCATCCAACAATGAAACCTCCAGAGATTACCCTGATCCTTTTTTTGCGTCTTTTTTTTTTTTATACGTCTTCCTACAAGCGGAGATCAGGAGCGCCGAGATAAGGCTTGATATTTGAGCGAAGGCGCTGATCTCAAACCGCCGTGGTGGACACTTGAGCTCTTGGGAGGAGGAGGAGAGCCTGGCGGACGGTCATGACAGCGGCGCTGACGAGGGGCGCCGTTATCAATCACAGGTTGCTCTATTAATTTCATCAAGGCCCCGGTGCCTGCTGATGACATTAAATGACATGGCGGTTGGTCGATGGCGTCCCTGAGGTGGCGACACGGCCGGCCGCCGCCTTTGAAATGCAAATCAGGCTTTAACCTTAAACAGAGCCGCCTGGCCGAAATTATCTTTCTGCCTTCGAGAGGAGGCAAGTCTCCCCGACCCCCCCCCCCACAACCCCCCGCCTCCTCCCAGCAGCCTGAAACCTGGAGCATCTTTAGAAGAAGGGACAGATAAAGGCAAAGGTGGAGGAAAGCGGGGGAGGCGGAGGAGGAGAACAGCAGTGCTGACACCAGCATTCTGTCCCGGTGAAGCGGCGGCGGCGCCGTCTCCGAACCCGGGGATGAAGACGTCTCAAGGGCAAGGAGAGGTGGCGCTCCGGGGCTCCATCTGGTTCCCCCACCCCGATGAGCTTGACAGTGACTCGTACGTCAGCCGCGGTCGATATCAGCTGGTTTGACAAATAAAAAAAAAATATCAAAGAGCCTCTTCAGTGTGAAAACGAGAAGAGATTTCTATAAAGGAGTAATATTTAAGGTGAAATAGAGACTGCGTAAGTTGAGTCATTTTTTTGCACATCTGGACACATCTAGACACATCTGGACACTGCCATTTTGTACACTATTTTGTATTTTGTATATGAGAGCTGAATGTACCAGTTTTGGTTTTGGTTTTACCTAGACCAGAAGACTTTCTTCCACTTGGAGTCTCAGCCCGGCCTTCTGCTGAACTCTCGTCGAGATCTGACGTTTGACGGCTCTCTCTTTGCTCCTTTCCCATAAAGGTTTGGCTTGTGAACAACGTCTTGTAACAGATGTTGCGTGAACGGCGTCTCCCGTCTCAGCAGGTTGTATCTCCTGCAGCGCAGTCTGGTTGTCTTTCTCTCCAATCTCCTTCTTGCACGGTCACCTTCCAGACACAGGTGTCTCTACAGCAGAGCTAAGCGATTTTATCGATTCTGCGATATATATCGATATTTTATCGAGTATCGTTTTTCTTTTGGCCGCAGGTATCATTATTCTAAGCTTCTTCCAAAACTCCCGTGTCCCACCTTTAAAAGCTTGCAAGTAACAATTTGCACTGTTTAAATAAATGAAACTATTTTTCTCAACACATCTTTTATTCATTTTGTCCAGCATTAGCAAGCTGCCTGTCAGCCATATAATGTGTAATTGATGCTTTCAGTTCAATTAATTCAAACAAAGTTATTAGAACACTCACAAGATGTCACCAAAATCACTTTGTCACTTTAAAATCATTCGTAAAATGATGTAAATGTATTGTAAGATGAATATTGATATATATCGTACCGTGAGCCGAATATCGTATATCGTATCGTATCATATCTTATATCGTATCACGAGATTAGTGTATCGCTACAGCCCTACTCTACATTGGCCAAGGTTACATGATGATTTTTAACTCGGAATTAATTATTCCGAATTAGACAATTTGCCTTCGAGTTTACATGGAAATAGTAATTCCGAATTGAGGTTTACATGGAAAACACGTTTGTTCGGCTTTATCTAATTCTGCTTAAGGTCTGGGGGTTGGGAAGGGTTCTGATTGGGTAGGGGGGCGGACGTATTTACGTATTTACGTCTACTGGAAGAAAACAAACTTACTCGATTAGCAACAACATGGAGGACTACATTATTAGCATCCTTTTTGGATTTTAACGTAGTTAAAAGCTCACAATTTTTATGTTTCCTTCCATCCGTTCTTTTAATTATTTCCAGTTCCTCCAAGCTATTTATTAAATTCTGCTCTTGACCACCGTTTACTGCGTGCTGCCATCTTGAAACTTTGTTTTGAAAACAAGCCCAGCGCGAAATATTAGCATCATCGCGACGGGCAAGGGAACTAGTATGCGCAGAAAGGCGGGAATAAATTTAAAGCATTATGAGCGTATACATGACCACGGAATTATTGTATTTAGATTTAAAATTTGAATAAACCAGTTACTTACTTCGGAATTAAGTTTAATTCGGAATTAGGTGTTTACATGGTAATTTTTAATCATTTAAAATCGGATTTAACTTTAATTCTGAATTAAAGAGGAATTTGGGAATATCTCACCTGCACTCAGGTGAGATATTATATATTATATATACATCACTAGCTGTAAGACCACATGGCTGGACCGGTCAGTCGTTTTAAAGGGGGGTGAATGTTTATTTAAATGACATCGCTTTGTAGAAATCTGTTTTCACTTTGACGTTGATGAGTTTCGAGGGTGGGTTTAGTCATTTTTTTGTCAAAAAAAAAAAGCCAACTTATATTGATCATGGGTGATTTTTAAAATCAATAAAAGGTCAGAAACATCCCCAGGGGGGTGAATTCTTTTTATAGGCAGTGGAGATAAAAAGAAAAACAGAAAAATCTCTGGCATGCCCGACGAAATAAATGCCAGCTGAAATCAGTATGCAGTCCAACGCTGACGTTCGTTCTGGCCGCAGGTTTTGAATAAACACTCCTTCAGAAGAACTGTGCCATTAGAGCTGTCAATATTGTGCGGCATTAGCGTGGGCTCAGACATGGAAGGATTGGTTACCAATAGGCAAGGAGCTGCCATTGTTCCTGGAAAGGCTCTTTCCCTCCTCTCTCTTCTCCATCTGAGCAGACTGAACCCATTAATTTTAATTGAGACATCAGACGAGAATGAAACTGAGAGCTGCCTGGACAGGCGGCAGATACATGACGGGGAAGAAAAGAATATATATTCAGAGGGTGACTACAAAAAAAAACAAAAAAGGAGCAGGAGAAGGGGAGAAGACGTGGGGGGGGGCTAAAGAGGTCCCCGCGGCAACGCAAACAAACATATCATAAACACATGAGAGCTATCTCCCTCTTTATCTTTCTGCTTCTCTCTGCTGTCTCCACTTTCCTTTCATTTCCATTCCTGCGTCTCCTTCCTCTCCTCTCTCTTGTGCCGTCTGTCTACGAAGAACAGAGCGACGCTAAACAAACGCTCGGCGCAGCGATTCGTCACACGCACAGCCTAAATCTCAATGAGTTCGCCGTGAACTGCACCTCCGAACAGTCGATGCAAATCAGGATCCGTGTGACTCAGCAGGTGTCGGAGCAGCGGATTCACGCTGCGATTACACGCGCGTACGTTACGCAAGTTACGTTTCTGAGCATTTCTTGTCTCGTCAGAGATCATCCGGGTCATTTGAGTTTCTTAAAGTTTTTACTTCCTTTTAATGCGGTTTTCTTTGGGGATCAAGAAGCTGCCCATTGTCCGGCACGGCAGCAGAGGCATCATGATGTGGGGTTGTTGGGGATCTTGCAGTTTTTCCAAACTCTAGAGCAGATCTTCTTAACCTTGTTAGACGAACTGAACCCCACCTTCTTTATTGAAAATTATTATTATTATTTTTTCAAATTCAATCCCCAGGTATATACCGTATTGGCCCGAATATAGGACGACTCTGATTATAAGACGACCCCTATTGTACCATCATTACAGAAAAACCCACACAGAGTTATCATTCTGCTGTATTGTTAAACATTTTAATGATTTCATCTTTTTTAGGAAGTATGGTACCATACTTAAAGTACAGGTACGTGCCAGGTTACCATGTTATTGAAGATCAAGGTATAGTACTATTTAATAAACTGCTGTTTATTATGTTAATAAACATCAGATCTGCACCATGCGTTCACTATGACGCTCCATTCTTACTGATTACTTTGGTGCGGCTCCATCTAAAGGCGCAGGTGTGTAACAACAACATAAAAGTCTCTACCTCGATTATAAGATGACCCCCGTTTTTGAGAATTTGATTTCTAGAATAAAATATTGTCATATATTCGGGCCAATATGGTATGTTTTATTGGCGCACAACATGAACCGTACATTAACATCACTGTGTTCAAAGAACAAAACCAATACAATGCATGAATAACGCAACTTACTTATTATTTATTGTATTTATCATTTTCTGAACCCGCTTTATCCTCACTGGGGTCAGGAGGGTCTCTGGAGCCAATCCCAGCCTGGAGCCTGACACACACTCGTCACCTAATTTCCATCAGGCTACAATAATAATGAATATAGAAATGCGTGGTTTCGTCTTGGCTATGTCGCTCTCATGTCATTATCACAGCAGAGTCTGTTCCTTTTGTTTGCTTTTCTGTCCAGCATCCTTGACAAGGATTGCTCCTGAGAACTTCACCGAACCCCTAGCGTTCGATCTGACCCAGGATGAGAACCACTGCTCTAGACACCTAAAGTTAAAGTCCAAGCTGGGTCGTGAAGCCCACCAGATAATTGACATCAGAACGGCTGAAGAACATTGGCGTCATGGATTTGGAAAAGCTTAGTGGAAGTCTCTGCTGTGACAGAACCTTAAAACCTTAAGGATATGAGAGTAGTCGCACTACAACTGCCCTGCAGTGGTCCAGAAGCATCCAAGAAGCTGGCGCCGGACCTGGCAGGAAGTCAGATGCAAGAATGGCAGACAGATTTTGGTGAAACCTTTATCCAACACAGAGAGCGAAGCTCCAACTCACACAGGGACACCACGTCGACCCGCGGAGGCTGCGGGCAGATGGTTCAGGGGGTTTTAGAGGAGATTTGAACCATGTACGGGATGTGGTTCAGTTTAGGAGCCGAAAAGCCTGTTTTGACACCACTGTTAAATGAGAATTTGGATATCTTCTCACTTGTAAGAATTATTATTATTGCGCGATGGTGAAGCAGTCAATTCGGTTGTTAAACAAGGCACCGACAAACGACGGAGGCGCAAAATGAGTTTATTTTCTAAGTCTGCAGATTCAGAGCGAGGACATTACAGAACGCCGGATCGTTCCGAATGACAAAGACAGAAAGGCGGGCCGTTCATCTAAACGACAAGTGGAAAAACAAAGAAACCTTGGGATCTGTCTAGACGTAAACTTAGCTACTTGATGGAGCCAGTACCAAAACAACCGGTGGCCTCAAATGAGGCAGGATTTGAGGCTAGAAGTCATGACATAGCATGACACAGCAGTTTTAGCAAATTTTAACAGTACAACCACTCATCCTTTTTAAATGTGCAACTGTTCTGGGTTTATGACTGTCACGCGATCTCAAAACCTTCGGCTCGGGATCCTTGACGAATCCAGCCGAGCTGGTGGCGCTTTCAGGCGCTCCACTTGCCTGTGGGACGTCAGTTAAAGAGCTGTGCCGAAACCCAAAAACCTCAACGGACTGTCGTGTTTTTTGCGCTGGATCCTTTGACATTTCTTTGTCACGTCTGAGTTTGACTGTTTTGAAATGGCCAGACACCCCTCAGATGACCAAGTACCCGGTAATCTGCACATGGAGTCTATAGGTGCAAACAGCTGCTATATGTTCGTACGTGAGCGAGTGTTTTTGTATGTTCCGGATGCTGGAAGCGAAGGAGCTGCAGGAACGAGGAGCTCAGTCTATGATGTTAAGCGCAGGGAGACACCTGGCACAGAAACTTAAGTGCTTCCACCAAGTATCATCAACCCGAGATTAAAAGCGTTGAGGGGGAATAGCGGGAGGAGGAGGGGTAGGAGGAGGAGGAGTGAGGGGGAGGGAGTGATCACGCATATGACAAGATGTTGGAAGTGGAAAAAAAAAAGAAAGAAAATCAAGAGAGGATTGAAGGGAGCTGGAGAGGAGAGAGGTATCTACGGGCAACGGCATAACAGGGAAAAGCAGCTCACGCAAACATGCAGATGCAGAAGTGAAAACGTGCACCGAGGCGGGATGAGCGTGCACGGGCGTAGAAACGAGCGCTTTGCTGCTTCACAAATAATAGCAAGGTGTTATTTTCCCTCACAAGACGAGTATGATGATTGGCGACACGGACTGACAGGCGCATCACCTTTTTTTTTTCTAATATTTTTACACTTTCTAGTCATTCCCACGTACAGGGAACACGTTTGTATGTAAGAATACCTCGCAAAACATGCGACACGACTGCAATAATCAGAGTTACGGGGTCCCTCCCCGAGCTTCCCCTCTTTAAACCACACAGCCTGATTACCAGACAATCTTTCCTCAGATGTTTCTGTCTAGAAACTCGACTATCGAGGGCCCGCTGATTACCGTACACAAATACCAGGCTAATACCCGCCGTCGACGGCAAACAACAGGATGTGCGCGCCGCAGTCTGCGGCTCCTGTGTGCGTTTTTCCAGCTCCGAAGTCGTCTTCGGAAATCTGTGTTTTGATTGCGGAGAGCAACGGCGCGTTCGCCTCTTCAAAGGGACTCCTGCGCTCTCTCTTCCCATCTCCGTTTGCCGCCACTTCTGCGAACGGTTATTATCGTCATCAGCGGAGGACCGAGAAATCAGGGCCCTGATGAGCGAGGCTCTTCTGCCATCACTGCAAGAAGTGTCCGCCGATGACGTTGGGCGTCAGATCTGTGTTTTAGGCTGCCATTGGAAACAAATAATGATTAGGGCTGGGCAATGATTCAAATTTTTAATCGCGATAAATCGCATTATTTCCCTGATTAATCACGATTAATCGCATTGCATACACAAAATGAAATAATGAATTCAAAAGTAGTGTAAAATGCACTTTTATTTAAATGTTCTGCTGCCATATGAACTAAAATTATTTTCAATTGTCAATCAAGGATAAAAAAAAATTAAAAAGTGACATTTTATTACATTTTTCAATTTTTAATCTAACACAAAAAAACAAAAATGTCTGTTTTTTTATATTTCAATTTAAGACTTGGATCAAAAATATGAAATTAAAAAACGGGCCACAGAACTGAATTTGTTTTATACTTGAGGACTGGACTTACTGTTGTCATTACACATCTGTGCCACTAGATGGAGCCGCACTGCAGTAACCAGCTAGAGAACAGCAGGACAGTGAACACATGGAGCAGATCTGATGGAACATGGAGGAATGGCGCAAAAGTTTTGTTGCAGTCCAGAATTTTTGTTTTCAGACAGAATTGTTAATATTGCTACCTGAGGTGCTACCCGAACTGTTAAGTATACAGATTTTTACCGTTCTCCATGTCTGTTTTAGCTTTTCGCATTTCAACCTGCCGATTGTCTTCCGGTTCTGCAGCAGCCAGTAACTGACTTTTCAAAACAAAAAAGCATGAGAGCAACATGCATTAACGCGCAATGAAATAAATGTCGGTGTTAATAAATTAATGTGTTAACGCGATAATAATGCATTAACTTGCCCAGCCCAAATTTTTTCGTATATATATTGTCTAATATTCTTAGCATTGGGCAGTTACGGCATCTGTGTTGTAGACCTCATTAACAAGCAGGTATTTCAGCGTTCAGGTACGTGTTAGCACAATGCCAGGAGGGAAAGACATAAGCGATGCTCTTGGAGAAACAATCACTGCTAGACGTCGACTAGAAACAGTTACGAAAGGGTTAATGTTCCACACTGAGGTTTAACTGAGCATTCAAGACAGTTTCCAATCTTCCCTGAATGGTGGCGTCTCAGCTTGTTTACCCCAGGGTCAGACCACGCAAATACACAGAAAAAACAAAAAATAGGACCTTGACTAAGGGTGAGTATTGGCAAGTATCATGGTACGATATGTATCATGATACGATATCACAATATCATGATATCACAATATATAGCGATATTCTACCCAGTTAATATCATAATTAAAAGTAGAGAAAAATTAAGTTGCTGTATATGTTCATCAGATGATATTCATCATTCAGAGGACAAATTGAGTCAAAACTACAACCTATTTGTTTATAAATAGTGTTTTTGAAAAAAATTAAAAAAAAATTGATATTAGGAGCTGAAAAATTGATATATTGGGCAGCCGAAAATCGTGATATATTGCCAAATCGATTTTTTTTCACACCCCTAACCTTGACCCTACGTGCTTCAGTGAGGCTGCCGTAGGAAAGCTTCTTTTGTTCACAAAGAACGTGGAAGCACGACTGATGTTCACACGAACAAATGAAGACCTCTGGAACAACGTCTGACAGACAGGTGAGGCCCAGCTGGAATGGTTTGGCCTCAATGTCCGGCGCTGGTCCCTCTATGAAGCCCAAACCCAGCATTTCAACAGGACGCTCACGGTGGAGGGGGGGGTGATTGGTCTCGCGGCCATCGAGCCGACTCGTCCTGGTGGTCTGACGCCTGAAGATGGACTGATGCAACGGGACGCCTGAAGATGGACTGATGCAACGGGACGACGATCCAAAGCGAGGCAGCAAATCTACACCTGCAGGGCTGGAACATAAAAGGCTCGAGGTTTTGACCGAGTCAAAGTTCAGACTGCAACACCCCTGAAACGTTGAGGTGGAACCTTAAGAGAACGTTTAAAGGTCGATCTACAGGCTATTGATTCATTTCCTTAAATCCCTTTTTGGCTTCACTGGCTTCAGAGAAAAATAACTTTGTTTGTTGAGGGTTTTATCAGATGATCTTTATTACATTTCTGCACGAACAAACAGAAACAAAAGAGGAAGCAGCAACCCCAACACCCACACGACGGCATTCGTGTCACAAAATAACCCACGGACGTCTATTCTGACTCGATTCTCATTTCTTGCAGCGCGCCTCCTTCCCTCTTCGTCTCCATCGTATCTCTGCTCATCTAGAAGTCTAAATGAGAGGAGGCTTACAACCGGCACACAAGCCCCTCCACACTCTTAATAGCATTTCAAGTGTTTTCGCTCGGAGTCACGTCAAACCTCCGGGCTCGATGTCACGCCAGCGTCGGCGAGAAGAGGCTGAAGAAATGGAGACGTCAGTCCGCGTTGATATCCGGCCGGATACCTGCGCGGCAGATCAGCGGGTCATCATCGCTTTGAATCAGCGATAATTACGATGATGCTGCCGCTGCTGTCGATTAGGCGGAGCTGAAAGAGATTCCTCCATTCATGAGAGAAATTAAATGGCAAATTAAATGACCAGCTGGTCCACAATAACTCCGTTGACTCATGAGTGCAGGTTTTTTTCTGGCTGCCGGCGAGTCAGGTAGTCTTTCAGGTTATAGGAGAGGAGCTACAGTTGAGCTCTTTGAGGCTTACCGCCGATAATCCAACCATCAATTCTCCTCTCGTTCTGAACCCAGTGAGAGGATGAAAGATTTAGACTTTCACCCTTGGTCTCTGAAGCCTTGCTCTCTCTCTCTCTCTCTCCCCCTCTTTTTTTTTTAATTCCTCTCCCGCTCCCATCCCTGCTCTCTCCCCTCTCCATCTCTGTCTCTCGTTATCCTTCACCCCATGGCTCCGAACAGAAAAAAAGATCTTGTGATGATTATTTCACAAGCGTGCTGATATCATCTTTGTGGGTTTTTTTTCTTTCATTCCTTTTTTTTTTTTTCGCCCCCACTCATCTAGGAGGAGGTTTGCAAATCACTGAACACAGAGCTGCATAACGTTCCCGCCTCGAAGCCGACTGAAGAACCATTAGCAGACTTTCAATATGGATCACGTATCAGGAGCGACGGAGCAGAACCGTCCGGGATCGTCTCCGCGGAGTCGGAGCATCCGTGAACATCCGGCGCCTCAGATGCAGGATGCTGGTGTTCTACATGAGGAGGAGCAGTTTGCTCGAGGTTGTTAACCTCCGGGTGCCCGAGGCTCGTCGAGGACCCGTTCTGAAGCGACAGGATTCGAAAACTGAGAATCTTTGAAGGCCAAAGGGAGAAAGAGGCCAACTTCGTGCTCAGTCGTGTTAACTTATTGGTCTTTTCAAGTTGTGTTTTAATTGGTTGGCAAGTTGACACAACCAAATTGTCAAAGTCACCTTCAGAAGATTATAAATCGGTGGTCTCAGGTCACAAGACCAGTTTGACGGCTGTCACTTACATTGTAGAACGTCGGACAGCCGATCTGAAACAAAGATGTAAGGAATCCTCACGACTCTATGACAACAGCAATCGTTCTTCTCCGACAGCCCAAAATCGTGCCGTATGTAGGGCCCGTGAGACATGGGGCCAATTCTAATTCCTCCCTTGACCCTCAATCTCAACCCTCGCCCATAACCCTCAATTTTGGCCCTCGAAAGTAAGTGTAAGGGCTATCTGGTGACAGTTACATCTTCAGACTCTGGGGGGGCGGCTTTACGTCAAGGCAATGTCCAGTCGGTCAAGAAAACGACAACGATGAAGAAGAAGGAGAAGAAGAAGAAGGATAAGAATAAGATAATATAAGGGTGATATTCCAATTCCTCCCTTAACCCTCAATCTCAACCCTCAATCTCAAAAATGCGCGCTCCCGCTAAGTGCAAGTGCTGTCCCGATTGTAAGAACGTCAAATTGAGGGCCAAAATTAAGATTTTCCGACACCACCCTTGGTAGTAAGGACTATCCAGAAGGCACTGGGTAATTTAGCCAAGACATCTTCGAAAAGGATGGCGACAAATAAAGCTAGCTACAAATGTAAGTATCTTCGTAGTTCTTAAAGATATAAATGTTACAAAACCATCTTATTGTCTTTGTTTGAGACTTTTTTCATGGATTAACATCATCAGAATCAGAATCAGAATCAAATTTATTGTCGTCACTGAGCCAGCGTCCCAACACAGTGAAATTTGTCTTCCCAGTACACTGTCCAAGAGAAACATACAAAAACAACAACAACAACATTGTTGCGTAACATTTATCTTTTTACTTTACGATGTTTGCTGCCAGACAGCTGGTGGTCCCGGTTAGCGACCGGTGGTCCTGGCCGGTCGGTGGCCGGCGGTCCCGGTCGGCTTCACGTTACTTGTATACCTTGTTGTGTAGCGACGGAGGACTGAATAATGTTTCCTCTATTGTGTTATTTGCTAATATTATTTAGAGAATATACAGCGCTCTTTTCAATGTTATTCATGTGTCATTTCAGAGAATACAGAGACAACACGGGCTCTGATACATTTCAGTCTAAAGACGTAACTGCACTTGAGGGGCGTCCCAATTCTAAGTCACAAGATAACCCTTACACTTAGTTTCGAGGGTTAAGATTGAGGGTCAAAAATTGAGGGTTAAGGGCGAGGGTTGAGATTGAGGGTTAAGGGAGGAATTGGAATTCATCCCAAATGTATATAACAATATTGAATCTCAATATCGAGGGGCAATACAGCCCTCAAACTTCACGTTCCCTCAACTTGACGTTCCAAGAATCGGGACACTTGGCAGGAGTGTACATTTTCTAGATTAAGGTTTGAGATTTAGAGTTAAGGGAGGAATCAGAATTCACCCAAGGTCTTGACCAGGTCCAGACGGGGCCCCAGGGACCCTCTCAGGCCACGGTCAGGTAGCCAATCGCCGGCCAGTCAAAGGGAGCAGCAGGCCTCGTTTCACACATCGTTTTGCTGGAAGCATCAGAAATTGAAGATCGCTGGGAAATCTTTTATCAGAACGAACAATAATGCTACTGAGCTCATGCTACTGTAAGCTAGCATGAGCTAAGCCGAGGTAATACAGGTAAAACAGCAACTCCTGTGATCTTTCTGCTCATCCTTGAATCAGGTCTTTGCTTTCAGTCTTACTCAGAAATGGATGAATATAAAGAATAGATTTTTTTTTTTTTTGCCACAACACAACAACGTGATGCCTGGCAACAATTCTGACCGTTGATGTAATAAACACTGATGCTCCCCGGTCGAGCCATCGACGGTTCACCTTGTCTATCAGGTATGAGTCTATAAAAAATGACAGTAGTATGAGGCTGGAAAGAGAAAACTAGTGTTTCCAGGATGGTTTGTCCTGCTTGTACGCCTGTTTTCGGATTAACCATAGATGGGTGGGACATGTCCGGTTCTCATTATACATTCAATGCTCAGACAGGGAGCGTTTTATTTATCGACTGATGCCACTTGCACTTCAAAAAATATTGTCATTTCAATTTCTTTCTAAAAACGTCAAGACTTCACTTAAAAATGTCATGAACAGTGCATGCGGCAGATGTGTACAAAAAAAACAAAAACGTGGCATCAGCTTCTCTTTTTCACACTTATTGATGGTCGAAATTGTTAATTTGGTATGAGCTGGATCGAACGCAAAAAAACAGATTATTTTGGTTGAATGAAAACCTAAAATGACCAATCAGGATAAAACTGAGGTTATATTCAGTCCTTGCTTGTACTTGGTGCCACTGCCTGCAGTTCCTCGACCATCCTCACTCATTCGGAAGCTCATGTGACCTCTCAACCAGCAACTCAGGGCTTTGATGTAGTCGGCACACACCAGGTGAGCGCCGTGGCAACCTGTGCTAGAAACGTCTGTGGGCTGCCCTCTCCATCTCCCCCGTCTCTTCCTCCCGCATCCCTTTGTGTCCGTCCGTCTCCCTCTGCCAGTTAATGAGCCGTGCAGAGCTGCCATCATTCTGTGTAGTCATGTAGAGAGTCGGAGGCAGGAGGAGGAGGAGAAAAAGGAGAGAAGAAAAAAAAACTGAGCAGGAGAGACAGAAAACAGGCGAGACAGAGAGAGAAGAGAGCAGGGACATGATGTTTTCCCTCACCTCCTCCCTAATCAGGCCCGTATCCCTACCAAACACCACACGGCAATTAGACCTGACAGTACTCCGACTCCCACAATCCCACCAGGACTGCACGTTCAAACACTCAAATAAACACTGGGGTGGGGGGGTGTCTGGTGGGTGCAATGCCTGGAAACCAGCTTCAACTTCAAGAAAACAGAGATCCAGCAAACGCTGAGCTAAACATCTCAAAACTTTAAAGACAATGAGGAAAGAAAATAAAAAGAATCTCCGCGTCCCGTCGCGCACGGCCAGATGTTCGTGCAGTGGCGTTGCCACGGCTCTGAGGGCTGTGCATGAGCAGTCTGCGGTCCCGGGGGGGGGGGTGTGCCTCTGGAAGAGCACAGCAAATGTAGCTGAGCTCGCTCGCATGAACGGGGAGCTAATTGAGATGATTGGTTCGTTACTTCGCTCGTTACTGCATTTTAATGTGCTTTGGGCGGCGGGTTCTGTTCGTCTTTGCGTCCGTAGGGCCTCCATGTCCGTCCACCTGGGCTGCAGGAACCACGCGTTTACCTTGGAAGCAGTTGTCTCGCACGTGGATTCAAAGAGGCATCTACAGTGAGCCCTTATTTTTCACGGTTAATGGGGACCGCCACCCCACCGCGAGAATCAAAATCCGTGAACTGGAGCCGGAGCCCCCTGAGCCAAAATAATGTGTTTAAAATATATTTAAAATCTACAAAAAAGTAGCGAAACAAGACAAAGGCTCAACTGTGGTCTTTCTGTTACCTTCACATCCTCTGGTCTCTGAACCGGAGTAAAGAAACCGCTCCTTTATCTAACCTCGTTTCATTCTGCCGTCCCACGACACACACACTACATTACCCATAAGGCCACACCATTACCCATAAGCCCACCTTCTTAAAGGGGCCAGGCTGGCTTTCTTTGCTGCAAGAGAACACGCACAACATCCTGTGATGTTTCCGCAATTCCTTCTTGATTATTTTTTTATATATATATATATATACATTTTTTAATATATTTCTGAAAAAAATCCAGGAATAACTAAAACCGTGGAACTTTGAGCGCGAACTGCCGAGGGATCACTGTACTGGGTGAGCGGGTAATCAGCTCAGCTCCTCAGGAAAACAAACAGACACAAAATGCATTTTAAGCTATTTCGCAAAAGCTGCCTGCACTTCTGTGTGTCACATTTGCATCGATCCAATTAAAAATGCCCATAAACATAGACTGTATTTGGACATAAACGGTCAACACACGTGTCCAGACACTGTATGGGAACGTGTCCCAGCCTGAATATAAGATCTATTCTGAAGATCATTTCCAGTTTTGTGCTTTATCCCTAAACACGGTGGTGGCATGATGCTGTGGGCATAACCAGAATAACAAGAATACCTGGATTGATGAACAGCAGCACCTGGGTGCAACTTACTCTTTTAAATCTACAGTATCAGCCACCTGATTTTAATTTCAGCTTCATTCATTCATTCATTCATGTTGCTAAATGACAGTAAACAGAGACTTAGATGCAGACGAATCACGAGGTAAAGCCTCCCTCAGAGAACGGCGAGCATTTCAGCAAGATAACGACCAACAGCAACAAGACACAGCAGCTGGACGGTCCTGGCCAGAACCTGAACCCACCGATGATCCAATGACGAGTCAACAGGACCCTCGTCTCTCATCCAAAAGGCTTCTCGGCAACAGTGTTGTTTTCCCGAAATTTCCCACCAGCCAGTCGGAGCCGAAGGAGCCTTTTTTTTCGAACAAGAGGTCAAATTCAAACTGCTTCGAATGCGACCGTTTCCCGTTTCTGCCAAGAAGAAAGGAGGAAACTTCCAAGAGAAAGTTCTGCCAGGCTTTAGGATCGTTCCCGGGAAGACTGGGAGCTGCCAAAGATACTAAAGTACTGAAGGGAAGGCTGCGAATTCTCATGCAAATGGAAATTTCAGCTTTTAATTTCGAATAAATTAACAACACGCTCCAGCGACTCATTCTTGATTTGTCATTTTGCAGAACTTGTTTTTCAAGTCCAGACTCCAAACGCTTGTATTTCAGGATGAGGATGAAGGACCGGACCCCGACGTATTCCCCCTCGTGTGCTCGAGTCTGTGTAAAGTCAAGTGCAGAGAGGAAACCCTCGTCTGGCTGACGAGAGCTCACATGGCTTCCACACTTCCTCCCTCCTGAAGAAGCCGTTTCAATCCCCAATGCCAACAGTCGATTCTTCAGAGCCGAAAGTACAGAAACCATTTGGGATGAATCGTTCCCTGACTGAGCCACTTGCTGCGTTCAAACGCACCCGTGACCTTCAGCGCTGCCTCTTTCTACATCACATAGCCTGGGAATATAAAGGCTTATTAGCTCAGAACGTTGTTGATACGTTTGTTCGGAGGCAGAGCACTAATGAGGCATTGCAGGAGGAAGGCGGATGCAGACTTTCTTTCTGGAGGACCCCCCCCTCCTCCCCCCGTTCCTCACAGGAGGAGTATAATACACTGTTAATGGTATCTCCTCTGCAAATGGGCAAAGAAAAACAGAGATCATGTGGTTATAATATGGATTTACCGTGTCGATGATAGCAGCATCCATGGAAGGAGCGGCACGTTGGGATGTTCGGAGGCGGCCGAGTCGACTTCTGCAGACCTGCGTGTGATGGAGGAGGAGGTTTAAAAAATGGACTTCATTACCAAGCGTGCGATGATTACCAAGCTGGCGCTAAGTGAAGCGGATATAAAAAGCTCTGCAGGTTTCTGAAGTATAAAGGCAGAAGTGACGGCGATATAGACGTCAGCGTACTGACAAAACCATCGTCAATAAGAGGAGACAGACTCCAGATCTCAGGTAG
The DNA here is from genome assembly GCA_018398805.1 of Hirundichthys speculiger. Lineage (NCBI taxonomy): Eukaryota > Metazoa > Chordata > Actinopteri > Beloniformes > Exocoetidae > Hirundichthys > Hirundichthys speculiger. The sequence goes on along the minus strand of JAGFBZ010000381.1, from coordinate 33,556 downwards.
AGCAGCGTTGGGATGTGGAGGAACGGGAGGTTCTCATCATGGATGAACATGGACCAGAACCTCTGAGGAACGTTTCCAACAGCTCGTTGGACCTATGACACCAAGAATGAAGGTGATTCTAACCTGGTAAGGTGGAGCTGATGAAGTGGTTCGTGAGTCCATTGAACAACAGAGGACGTGTTCTGTTTTTCAAATAGACTGACGGGGCAGAAATAAGGCATAAGGCAATTCAGGTTTTCCAACTTCTTTCATGAGAAGCAGAGTCATAATGGATCGTACTTCCTGTGAGGTGGAATAATTATTAGCCTCGGAAAGACTAAGGATTCTGAGTTAGATCAACAATGAACCTTAAATAACAAGACTGAGTGATGGCTGGATTTTCACTAAATTTATTCACCATTTGAATGCAAAAGGCATCTGATCTGCACCTCAGTAGGCGATGCAGGAAAATGACAACTTGACAGTAGAAGACAGTAAGCTTTAACAGAAGCGTCCAAGACCAAACATGCCCGATGCCCATGATGGCGTCACACAGAAGGAACCTAGCTAGATAGCAGGACTATATCAAATACAGTGATCACTTATTTTTTGCGGTTAATGGGTACCGGCGCCCCCATGCAAAAATCAAAATCCAACTAACTGGAGCTGGAGCCTCCCGAGCTTCAATAATGTGGTTAAAATATGTTTAAAAACCCCCAAAAAGTAGCGAAACAAGACAAAGGCTCAACTGTGGTCTTTCTGTTACCTTCACAGCCTCTGGTCTCTGAACCATAGTAAAGAAACCGCTGGTATTGTGCTATTTTTAGCTTGTAATTAGCGGCTAACACGCTAACAACAACAAAACAAAAAGTCTGGTTTTTCTCTGCAGGGAAGGAGCACTTTATTCTGGCACTGCAGGAACTTGTAACATCACACAGGTTGTATTGTTGGGCTCCTGTCGGTTAACAGAGAATGTAAATCTATACACGCTGGGCTGCTGTTGATGCTCACTCCACTTTTCATCTAACCAAGTTTTTGTTCTGCCGTCCCACGACACACACACTACATTACCCATAAGGCCACACCAGTACCCATAAGGCCAGCTTCTTAAGGGGGCCAGGCTGGCTCACAACATCTCTTCGCTGTGAGAGAGAACGCGCCCAACATCCTGTGAATCATCAGCAATTTTTCTTGATTTTTTATGATATTATATATTTCCGAAAAATCTGCGAATAACTTAAACCGCGGATCTTAAAGCGCAAATTGGCAAGGGATCACTGTATATCAGAAATGATGTCCATAAATACTCTGGACAAAGACGTCCCTGTGACCTCAAAGTGCCAAGTTTACCATAACAGCTGTCTAAATCCCGCTCCGACTCATCCACTTTCATGTCAAAGCCAGTCTCGGCTCGGCGGTAAATGTTCAGGCGTTACTGCGTCGCTCTGCAGGGGGCAGTGTAGCATCTCTTTCCTGACGTGACAACTGGACGAGGCCCCCCTGAAGAAGAACTACTGTCAAACCACAAAAGACAACAGATAATCAGGATGAGAATCCTTTAAAAAAACTGAAAAGGAAGGAAACATTTTATCCAGCCCACTGAATGAACTACAAATGGAATTTGTTGTCTGTTTTGTTGTGACCACAAGCCACACTTTTTTTTTCTTTTTTAAATTTAAAAACAACCCAGAGCCACACGGGGCGGTGACATCCGTAGGACCGAACGGGAACCATCCGTTCCCTGGAACGCATTTCTTTCCTCCGCTGCCCTCCCTCCCCAGAGGACCGGCGTTCTCGCCTCTCTTTCAGTGAAGGTTCCCGCCTCCGAGGGGGGGAAACAATTCCTACTTTGTTCTGGCGGCGGGCGCTCTGTGGGGAAAAGTGTCTAAAGCACCGACATAATTAGAGGAGGGAGTGAGAGGTAAAGACGAGCCCCGGTTTGAGACGCCCAGCTAAAAATAGAGTCGTCTCTCTGTCCTCCGCCGCTGACGGTAGCGCCCGGCTACATGCCATCCACTGATGCGCTCAGATCCTCTGGGGTGACGTGAGGACACGAGTGGGGAACGGTCTCCAAGAAATGAAAATAAGCTCAAACAATGGCGTCTACCGACAAATGCTTTAAAAGTAGCCCGCTGCTTAATTGGACATCTCGGTGGAGCGGATCGCTTGAGTACACAAACGTATAAGAACGTTATGAGAGCTTCAAACGGTACCAGCCCAACAGCAGACAGCACACTAACACTGAACTCTTCAGAAGATGCTAATCTGGCTGCGAAACATCTCTCTCATGGATATGATGTTTCCACGGCTGGTTGTTCCCGTCCAAGGGGATGCATCTGATTTATTTATTTACAACTGTGCATCATCACATTGGGCCCTGATCTGGGCGGCTCTTGGCACTTGTGGCTCAGTTGGGAAGCGTAGAGTGGGCCAAAACTTCACGATACGGGCCAGACTTGGGTTTTGGCGTCTGTTGCGTGAGCCAGTCATGGTCCAGATTTATTCAGACAGTAGAGCTGGGCGATACTGAGAGTTCTGGTATCAATCCAATACCAAGTAAATACAGGGCCCAGTATCACTAATATCGATACCAATACCAATACCGATACTTTTTCATATTAAGCTCAATCTATCATGAAACTGCTGACCTTTTGGTGTTTTAGTAATTTCTGTCTTTGGATTATTTTGTTAAAACCTAGAAAACTGTTTCAGCAAACTTTATAGGTGACAGCAAAATACTTAATTATCACAACATTTTTCTGTTTTTCTAGAGTTTGTTCTGTTCATAATGTTTTTACTCGTCCACCTCTTATATTATATCTTTCAATTGTTGTGTAATTTTGTTTGCACTGTGTGAACTTTCCTGTTGCTTTAACTATAAATTTCCCTGTTGTGGGATAAATAAAGGATTAAGGATCTAATGCTAAAGGATCTAATGTTATTTTATCTTAGATAACAACTTTTAATGGTATACATGACATGTACTGGGTTATTTCAAGGTCTTTATTATGTTTTTTTTTAGTCGGTTCCAGTAACATGTGACTTAAGTAATAGGGATGTCCCGATCACGTTTTTTGGGTGCCGACCGGATTCCGATCTTTTAATTTTGATGATCGGCCGATTCCCGATTTTTCCCGATCCGATTTCACTTTTTTTGAGTGAGCAAACAGAGTTTAATTTCCCATGCATTTTATTTCCTGTGTACTTTAATAAATAGGCCTGCATCCAAAATGAGATTAATAGCTTTTATTATCTCATAAAATAAACAATAACTTATTTAAACACTCTTCTTTCTTTCTTTTTTCTTTGGGAGAATTATTATAAAACACATTTAGTTCAACAGTGGCTAGCAGTTTAAGGCAATGAAAACTAGGGATGTTGTTGTGTAGCGACGGAGGACTGAATAATGTATCCTCTATTGTGTTATTTGCTAATATTATTTGGAGAATATACAGCGCTCTTTTCAATGTTATCCCTGCATTATTCCAGGGAATACAGAGACAACACGGGCTCTGATACATTTCAGTCTGAAGACGTAACTGCACTTGAGGGGTGTCCCATTTTCTAAGTCACAAGATAACCCTGACGCTTACTTTCAAGGGTTAAGATTGAGGGCCAAAAATTGAGGGTTAAGGGCGAGGGTTGAGATTGAGGGTTAAGGGAGGAATTGGAATTCACCCTATGAGTAGGAAGAAATTTCACAACACCAGCTTTGGGCCAGACAGTCTTAGCCGTCCGGGTCAACTATTACAAAACGCTGCGGCGGCAACTTAACCATGAGAAGTTTCCTCACAGGAAGGGATTATTCTGATGTAGCCAAATGTTTTTCACCCCGGTCACACCCCTCCCATCTCGTGGCCACAGTTCAGAGAGAATATCTGCGGTTCATCCCAAACTGCAGAGCAAAGCATAAACTCGCTCCGTGGCGGCATCTTTCGTCCTGCTACCGACCCTCACAAACCCACGTGCACCTTGTACCGTCTTCAGCTACGCTGAATTATTAATGGGTAAACAAAGAGCCGTGAACTGTGATGGGCTGTCGGCAGATATTCTTCCCCCCCTCATATCTCGGAGGCCTCGGAAGCGTACACAAGAGCTGGCGCTGCAAAGGAGGAGTAGCTGGAGGTGAAACTTGCTAACCGCTCGGGAGACGCGCACACGCACACATCTGAAACTGTGTATGCACGTATGCGCGAGTGCATCCACAAAAACAGGCGCTAACAAACAAAATCTGCAAAGAGAAACGTCTGAGGGAGCCGTGCACGTGTACGTGCGTGCATGTGTGCGTGCGCGTCAGGGAGTAGCGGAGCAGATAGCTCATTTCCTCTGCTGAGACGGTTAGATGCCCCCCCCCCCCCCCCCCCCCCCCCCCCCCCCTCTGGAGGCCGGCTCAGCCATGTGAGGAGTGTGTGAACGTCTCAGACAGACTCTGCAGGCGAAGGAGGATGATGTAAGGCCGCTTCATCCACTTCACTTCACGCCGCGGCGGCGGCGGCTCTCACAGGTGATGGAAACAAGAGCAACAGTTCCTCTTTTTATTTTTTTTTCCTCCACACATCAATGTTTCCTAAACCAGCCTGGTGGTTTTGATCATTCAGAGTGACACACTCATTAAAAGGCTTAAACAAAGCGTGATAGCGTCCTTCCAGTTAGCAATCCACTCTGATTCAGCGCGCTAGTGTTTGTCTCATCTTCCTTTCCTTTTCTTAAAGTCTTATTTGTCAGGAAGTGAAGTGAGTTCATTTCATTCATCCAAGACGCGTCATCTCTCTCGTCGCGTCTCAGTTGGACGCTTCATCTTGCGTCCTCACGTTTCCACGTTCTGCAGCGATTTTGCAGAAAAAAAGTAAAAAAATAAACCTGCAATGACAAAAGCTCTTTCATGTTTCCACCACATTTGTTCAGTTAGTTATATAACTTCCTTTTTTATGTACTTTTGTCATCCGTTTTGTTTACATGCTTCTTTATTTATATGATCTGATCTGATAAAGGTAGGGTAAGCAATTTCTCTTTTTGATTTTAAGACTTTTTTTTGTCACATTCAGTAAATACCCCCATCCCCCGCCCACCCCCCCCCCAATTATCCTCTCCCTCCGTCCCATCTCATGAGTACACTCCCAGAAAAAATAAATAAATAAAAGCAGTCCCTAGCAGCATGCCCCCCCAACCCCCCACAGACCAAACAAACTAACTTGACGTCACCCCATTCAGGGTCTAGGGGGGGTTGATGCCGTGGCGGCGAAGCTTCCATTAAAATGTTGGGGAATTTTCAAATTCAACGTGAGCATCAGCCAATCAAATTGCAGCAACCGGACAACCGCGGAATATCGCGTAAAGATTATATGATTTGTTTGAATCGAGACAACTGGACTTTTTTTTTTGTTCTTTTCTTATTAATGCTGGCGTTTTTATTTATTTATTTTTTTTAAAGTGCAGTGACGAGGAAATAAAGTCACGAACCCAAGTGGACTCTGAGTTTTGATGCATGTTTTTAACAGTAAATTACTCAGTTTAAGGCTTTCTGGGTATTTAAGATATAAAAGAGTACATATTGGACTCAAACATAAATTTTATTTAAAAGAGGAGAAATAAACTCAAATTATATCCAAGTCTTCAAGATGACACTGAGCAGAGAAAAACGATGTCCAAACAAATCTATGGATGAGATCAGAGAGTTTGTCCAGATCTTTTTTTTTTGTATCAAGTCCACTTACGTCTCTCAATTTGTCACAGAATAAAATCTGGCATCGTGTCGTCTCTGGCAGCAGCCAATTAGAACGTTCAGTCCACAAAAGCTTCAAGCAGGAAGTTGTACTTTAATCACAACAAGTACAAAACAGTCGTAGGCACACTAATTTCTTTCTAAATGACATGCGTGAAATATCGGACTGATTCTGGATAAATGATGACGGTAGCTGTTTAAAACCAGCTGCTTAGCGCTGAACAGTCTCCACTCTGTTAATGCTGTTAATGTCACAGGTCACTGAAGGTCACTGAAGGAGTTAAAGGTCGTTGCAGTAGTGAGCGTCGTCAGCGCGCTGGACCGTACGCCACCAATGACACACGCAAAGAAATAATTATCAATAATGCACGCTAATTCTTTTCCTATTCAACACAAAGACCTCCTCTGAGGTGGAGAAGTCGTCCATGCACCGCCGAGATAGCAACTTGATCCTCGACAAACCAGAACCAAAGAGGCAGCAGCGGTCGACAGGAGGAACCAAACAGAGCTTCAGCCCCTGTTCATCATCATGGGCTGGAGGGGTGGCGTCACCATCGAGGACGACCTGCTGACACGACTGGTTAAACGTCTCAGACCTTCTCAGGAAACGGCTTCCTCCTGTTGCTGCTTTAGCAGAGAGCATCCCAGACACCCCAGAGAGGTATCACCAGCGCTCAGAAGATCATCGGCCTCCTCCTCCTCTCACTGGGAGACCAGCAAACGGTTCCCGCTGCCTCTCATCATGGTCCCTGGTCAACCTTTGTTTGAGCTGCAGCCATCAGGCAGAAGATATGGGACTGCCATTACTCTGGTTAAATGATGAGTGTGCAATATGTCTTCTGAACAAAAGTATCCAACATACTTTTTAAATATTTTTTTTTACCTTTTGCACCAGTGGATTAGATCCAGCTTTGTTGTACTTGTTCAACGACAAGATTCTATTCTGTTCTATTCTATCCTATTCTGTTCTATTCTATTCTATCCTATTCTGTTCTATTCTATCCTATTGTGTTCTATTCTATTCTATTCAATCCTATCCCATTCTATTCTATTGTGTTCTATTCTATCCTATTCTGTTCTATTCTGTTCTATTCTATTCTATCCTATTCTGTTCTATTCTGTTCTATTCTATTCTATTCTATTCTATTCTGTTCTATTGTATCCTATTGTGTTCTATTCTATTCTATTCAATCCTATCCCATTCTATTCTATTGTGTTCTATCCTATTCTATCTTCTTCTGTTATATTCTATCCTATTCTATTCTATCCTATTCTGTTATATTCTGTTCTATTCTATTCTATCCTATTCTATTCTATCCTCTTTTCTATTCTGTTCTGTTCTATTCTATCCTAATGTGTTCTATTCTATTCTATCCTATCCCATTCTATTTTGTTCTATTCTATCCTATTCTTTCATATTCTGTTCTATTCTATTCTATCCTATTCTGTTCTATTCTATCCTGTTATTTTCTATTCTGTTCTATTCTATCCTATCCTATTCTATTCTGTTATTTTCTATTCTGTTCTATTCTGTTGCGTTCTATTCTATCCTATTCTGTTCTATTCTATCCTGTTCTTTTTCTATTCTGTTCTATTCTATCCCATTCTGTTCTGTTATGTTCTATTCTATCATATCTTGTTCTGTTCTATTCTATCCTATTCTGTTCTGTTCTATTCTGTTCTGTTCTATCCTATTCTGTTCTACTCTATTCTGTTCTATTCTATCCTCTTTTCTATCATATCCTGTTCTATTCTATCCAATTCCTTTCTGTTCTGTTGTGTTCTATCTTATCCTATTCTGTTACATTCTGTTCTATTCTATTCTGTTTTGTTCTACTCTTTTCTGTTCTGTTCTATTCTATCTTTTCTATCCTATCCTGTTCTATTCTATTCTATTCCATTATATTCTGTTCTATCCCACTCTGTTATGTTCTGTTCTATTCTATGCCAACATGACTTACTTGTGTAATGATACTGGGCTCTTCAAACACAATAAAACTGACGTATTTTCTTTTATAGTAGATTTTTATGAATCATTTAATGGTGAGAAAAGAGAAAAGAAATATTCAAAGTCAGTTTTAATATATATTCAGACCACAATGACTCAGAAGTCTAAGCTCCGATGAAGATGCGCCTGCATGGACGTACAACCTCGCCGAGGCTCACCAACCAGCACGCTGCCGCCGCTCAGCCATCACGCACACACGCACGTGCACGACACGCACGCACCACGCAGACAGAAAGAAAAACACTGCAATGAGCTCGCCTCAGCTGTGCACACACAAATCCATCAAACTGTGGCGTATATCTCCGACTTGTTAAGGTACTATTTGTCAGCTGCTCCTGGAGTGGCTGTGTGACTCCACCACTAATTGCCACTGGTGCTAAATTTAGTAAGGGAGATATGAGGCCTTTTGATCAGAAGCGCTGAATGTTGAGAAAAAAAAAAAAAAACTGCACTCAGCCTCGCAGGCAAGTTTACCCGCCTCTCCCGCGCTCTCCCCCATCTTCCCGCCACTGGGGAATAGGTGAACTATTCCATATGTCAGCCTTGTCAATCAGCAGCAGAAATATGGGAAGTGCTCCCTCTCGCTTGCTTTCTCCCACCACCCCCCCCCTCCTCTCTCTCTCTCTCTCTCTCTCTTTCTCTCTCCGTCTCCCCCGCCAAAGATCCAGGGTGGATGTTGTTCGTCTCTCTGAGAATTCTGCCGGTGCTCCGGTGCGTGTTTGTTTACTTCCATGTCATCATGGGTGGTTTGGAACCTGAAGACGAGGAGGGAATAATAATCACAACAACCCCAGCCAGGGATTTTAATTGTTATATTAATCAACCGTTGGAAATGAGAGCAGGGCTCGTCAACAGTCTGGGTAAACTCGATGTGGCCGACGGTAAAGCGCGTCGCTCTTTATTCAATTAAACATTCGAGTCATGCTGAAGGCGATGTTGCAACGTGGTCCACACGTGGACGACAGGACAGTTGACCAAAGTTCAGTAAACTTCAACATCTGCAGGAGACCAAAGCACCATGTTCTCATGTCTGGAACACAGACTATAAGAAGAACTGGACAAACCCACTGTGATGTCACCCAAAGGTTTCTTTGACAAGCGCTTTTTAAGGTTCTTTTTTCTTGTTCTTTGGGGTGCAGTGCTCCAGATGGGTGGAAAAAAATCTAAATTTGGGTATATCTTATTTATAGGGATGGAACGGTTTCGGTATTACGGTAAAGCGCGGTAAAATTTTACGCGATAACGATTACCGTTTATGTTTGACTTCATCTCATTATCGCGGTCGATTACCGGGATATGTAATATCAGCCTCATTCAAGTCTGCGACTGACTCGCGACTGTGTCTCGCGTAAATATGTAGCTTGTAACATCGGCATTGTAACGTTAGCATGGCGGAAAGTGGTGATAGCACTCAGGACATTTACCAACCCACTAAAATGACGAAATCTGAGGTCTGGGCATGTTTTGTTTTTGTTTTTGAAAGAATGCAGAGGGACAACTGGTGAAGGACAATGATCCTGTCTGCAGAGCACTTGTTTACATTTTATTGCAATTTGTACCAGCAACCTGAAGGAGCTAAGGCTAATGCTTCAAGCTATTGAGATGTTTCACCAAGACTAACCTGGTCGACGCGCTTCGCTAACTCACATTTTGTAAACGTTACTGTTGCGTGTCGATCGAAAAGGATCAGAACAATGTCCTTCTGATGCAGTTAAAATATTAATTTATTCCATTAACTGATCCGACAATCATAACGCCGACAGTTAGCGCCACAGCGGTCAAAAACCTTTTGCCCTTCCGGGTCCAACACCTAACCAATAACAGGCAGCTACTTTTATACCTGACCCTCAGGTAACAACACAGCGACACCCACAGACACACAGAGTGAACTACAATTCAGAACAACATATTTGGCTCCTAAACAACTGTTTCTTTATTTGCACATTTATACGTATTTAAGGTTCAGCTTAAAGTCAAAAGTTTATTTCATTTGAACTTTCACTATAATTTTTGTTCCCGATAATTGTTTGCATATTTTGACCTACTATGGTTGTTAAAGTGTTAATTTAAATTTGCACCAGAAAAATAAGCTTTGTTCCTGTTATTTATTTTGTTCATTTAAAATAAAACTTCTTTCTCTGGCAGTTGTTTTTCTGTTTAATGTGAAAGTTTCATTTTGATAAGATTTTGGCTTCTGATGTTTCAATATGACAAGAAAATCACAAGATTTTGAGAAATTATTCAAATGTATGGTTTTTTTAGAGATTTGTACAGCAATTAGGAATATCGCGATAATATCGTAAACCGTGATAATTTGGTCAGTATAATCGAGATATCAAATTTTCCATATCGTCACATCCCTACTTATTTATAAGTATATACTCTTATTGTGCTCTGGTTAGGCAGGTAATCAGCAGTTAAACGATACACTGACCACGACAGAGGTGCAAAGTGGATTTATTCTCCAAGTCGCATATAATGCAGAGAGGTCATTAACTTACATCACAGAATACAGATCGATCATAAATGACAAATTGCCAATTGGAAACAGTTGTCTTTAAACATCACGTGAAAAACATGGAGATCTTAAGATAAGTTCTCTAGACGTCTACGTGTCAAACCTTAGCGACTTGATGGAGGCAGAATGATAAACAGAAGCGATGGCCTCCAACAGACCAGAATCTAGAACAAAAGTCATTAATTATGACACAGCATTTATACAATAAGGCCCCAAAATGCAGTTTTAATATTACAGTTATTTAATTCTGAGTAGATCTTTCTAAGCATCCTCACTTCAAAGTGACGTCCGAAATAAAGTGCTGTCAGAGCTCTGCTGGGCTGAGGAGTTAATCCAAACTGACATTCAGACCCTGCAACCGACGTAATCTCACCCGCGTCAGTTGTGTTGATTTCAGTTTCCCCTGTTGTATTAGAGTAGGGCTGTAACAGCTATCAGCCGTCACTTCTAAAGCTTAAAGCTGGAGTCATACAGAAGGCAGAAAGCGCCGTGGTTCAGAAGGACCGGAGTGAGCAGCAGCTCACTCCGGTCCTTCGAGTCCCAGAGGCAGCGATCTAGAGTGGAGTGCTGGGAAGCACCACCCGCAAGGCTGGATTTGTACATCTAGCCATTTCTGATACATTTAAAAATTATTATATTATTTTAGGGCTGGGCAAGTTAACGCGTTATTATTGCGTTAACGCATACATTTATTAACGCCGACATTTATTTTATCGCGCGTTAACGCATGTGCTTTTGTTTTGAAAAGTCTGTTACTGGCTGCTGCAGAACTGGAAGATAAACAACGAAAAGCTAAAACAGACATGGAGAACGGTAAAAATCCGTGAACTTTACAGTTCGGGTAGCAACTCAGGTAGCAATATTAACAATTCTGTCTCAAAAAAAAAATTCTGGACTGCAACATTCGACATGCAGGAATGACGCATGTCATTCGACATGCAGGAATGACGCACGTCATTCCTGCATGTTCCATCAGATCTGCTCCATGTGTTCACTGTCCTGCTGTTCTCTAGCTGGTTACTGCAGTGCAGCTCCATCTAGTGGCACAGATGTGTAATGACAACAGAAAGTCCAGTCCTCAATTATAAAACAAATTCAGTTCTGTGGCTCGTTTTTTGATTTCGTATTTTTGATCCAAGTCTAAAATTGAAATATTAAAAAAACAGGCTTTTTTTCATTTTTTTGTGTTAGATTTAAAAATGAAAAATGTAATAAAATGTCACTTTTTAATTTTTTTTTATTTTTGATTGACAATTGAAAATGGAAAGAATGAATGATACACGGGTTGATAAAGTTACTGAACTTTAACATGGACATTTTCATTTTAAAGTTCTCCCAGATGGAGGATTCAACAGAAACAAGGTTATTTGTAACAACTGACAAGTTGAACTCCCCATTAAAAGTTTCTGCTGTTACCTCAACAATTACCTGTTTTAATGATCTGATTGTGCTGAGCCACAATCATTTTGTTGGATTTTGTTTGTAGACTATTATTTTAAATGTTTTTATAAAAATGGGATGACATTAACACCCTGGCAGTGGCAATAAGCTTTATTTTATTTTACATTGTTTAAGATGAGATTTACACTAAACATGTGTTACTGACAAGTGCTGATGTTAAAAGTGTTTGAACAACAAATGTTACACTTTAGTTCATATGGCAGCAGAACATTTCAATAAAAGTGCATTTTACACTACTTTTGAATTCATTATTTGATTCTGCGTATACAGTGCGATTAATTGCGATTAATCAGGGAAATAATGCGATTAATCGCGATTAAAAGTTTTAACCGTTGCCCAGCCCTAGTTATATTGTATTATATTTATTGCTGCTGCTTGATAAACTTGTGCATGTGTGTAAAAAAACACAAACACAGAGGTTTAAAAAAAAAAAAAGTAGAATTAAAAGACATAAAGGTGGAGGACAGGATGTCCAGTCAAGTCCTCTGCACTGACATAATCCTCCATCTTTTTTTAAGCATTTTTATTCTGACAAATACTGATTTAGATTACCACCTGATGCGTTAAAAGTTACGCCTCTCAAAATCTGAGACGTGTTGGGAGCACGTAGCAAACAGAAATGCGGGTTTCATCAGCCCACATTTGGCCTGACTTGTGGCGTTGTGTCAAGTTGCCTCATCACAGTCCAAATCTGCATTTTCTCCGGTCCCACATAGCGCTTCCCAGCATTATAACCGAGGCACTGATTAAAAATCCAGCCCAGATTAGGCCCCAGTTATGTCTGCCGCGTGGCTGCAAACATCCATCTGGGCACGGGCGGGGCACTTAGCATCGAGATTTGTGTGAAGTCAGTGCAGAGAAATAACCTTCACGCCAGTACCTCATCTCCAATAGCTGTTTTATAGCCATCCATCCAATGACAGAACGCAATGTTTTCTCCTTGCTGACTGATGCTGCGGGCGCGCACCATAACTCATATTGTTTAGATGTATGCTGGAAGTTTTGTCGGCCGCCGGGGTTATGGCAGACCAGCTCCATCTTCTGCAAAAAGCTCGATTTCGTGCAAGCATCGCCATTAAATGTTCTCTTTCAGTGATGTGACGCCATCCAGAAGGCTCTTATTTTAATTAATACATTTTTCATGATGCCGGCAAATGGTTAATAAAGAGCTTTGTGGGGAGATTGATCTCCTTGAAAAGAACATCCATAAAAGGACACAAATCATACTAAAAGCACTGTCCAAACAAGACACACAAAGGTTAAGGACGCGCAGTCGATGCGCAGCGGCTTTTAAAAGTTGTCATCCCATCAGGGCTGCAAGTTCCACTTGTTGTTTCTCCTCTTTAAGGCTCAGCCGGTGCCACATCCCCAAGTGTGTCGCCACGGACAGCAGAAGATGAAAGACATATGTTACCACCGAAGAAGAAGTCAGAAGCTCTGTTTTCGTCAAAAATACACACCGAGGCGATACCAGCTGTGGGTTTCGCTGTAAGGTGTGAAAAGGGGTCGTTCTTGTGAATGAATCCCATAATCTCTGGAAAAATCACCCACAGTCTTCTCTAACGGAGCAGAAGACTTTGCTACTATTATCATGACCTGTTTTACTTGGATAGACAACATGGCTACAAAGGCCAGAAAGACTATTACCTCTTATTTATAGTTTAATTTGAAGGTGGCTAAACCTGCAGCCTCAGTGTGGCAGGAGACCAAAGCAGGCTTCGCTAACAACTAGCAAAGTGTCTTTGGCTGGGGACTGGGAGCTGGTGGCTGGAGTGGTCTTTGGTGTCAAGCGCACACAACGAATTACTCACATTGCACAGATCCAATTTATTTCTATGGGCGCCTCCGCAAGGCATCTCAGGGAGGCGGGGCATCTGAACGTCAAAGAGTTGATATAAATGAAGTCGTCGGAGAGTGTTGTTTCATCGGCCCATAACAAAGGAGCTGGTAGGGGCCTTTGCAGGTTCCCTAGAGATCATCTTTTTCGATGTAGCTCTGAAACAAGGATGAGTAGGCAGATTCAATCAGAATGAATGGAAGGTTACGTTAGCTAGCACAAGCTAAGCTGAAATATCTGGTTTGCAGTAAGTGAGGTAGGAAACGGCAGATTCTAGCTAACTTCAGGGGGTGAAGCCTTGGTAAAACACAGAAAAGCTGCTGTTCCCCAAATGACCACTGGGTGCTGCCTCTGCTGAATCTTTATTGACCTTCATGACAAATTTGCAGCAGAATTTAACATACGTCCAAACTGGTACAAAAACCAGCTTTCATCTCCATCATTAGAGTTTACAACCATGACAACTGTACAAGTGTGAATTAGCTTAGCTCAGCCGTGCTAATCTCAATTCAGATAAACGTAGCCGTTAATTCTGATGTTGCTAGCAAAACAAAATTTCAAACGGGACGTCCTTTGCTGCAGGTGTCTGAAAGCAGCTCTGCAGCTCCTCCCACGTGGCTCAGGTGCAGGAGCTGGGAGGAAGTCCGCTGGGACTCACAGACAACCATCCCACCACCAGTGGGCTGATGTCGGTCGGGTAGCTCGACACCAGGACTTCCATCACGGCGAGGGTAGGTGGACTGACCAGTGGGGCCCAGCAGGGAAACACTGCGTGTCACCAACAACACTGAGTCAAGGGACTCAAGTGAACCAGATGACTTCAGTAAGTGAGTTCATAGATGAACCAGGTTTACCACCATGAGGTCCACCACTTTGCCCATTTTGTTGGATGGCGAATTCAAGATTCAAGATTCAAGATTCAAGTCTCTTTATTGTCATTATGCAGGCATAACGAAATTTTGCACGACTCCCGGCAGGCACACACATAAATATACACACATAAAATACACGCATAAATAAATCACTCAGATAAATAAAAGAAAATATATACATATGCAAGATAAAAAACAACATTCTTTGTCAATGGTATTTACAGATTGTACATGTTTATTTACAGAGAACTGGCTGTGCAGGGGTTGGTGGGAGAGGTGGGTGGGAATGAAAATGGGGAGATAAAGTGCAATGGTTGGATGGTCAAGATCTCTCGCCACCATTCCCCTCCAAGTTAAATAAATAAAAAAAAAAAAAACAGGCTTTAAATCCACTCTTCAGAAACTTATGGGTGACATCACATCTAGTTTGTCCAGTTCTTGTTATACAGTCTATGATTAGAAATCACAGCGGCAATCACAGTATTGATTTTTCTTTTGTCCACCATCAGATAAATTACATACATAATGATTTCAAATCTGACAAAATGCTAAATGCCAATTAGATGTCAACCTGCAGAAAGCCAGACTGGATGGTTGAATGTGTAACAGAGACCAATATGTGGATAAGATACTTCAGCACGAAGGAAATGTTTTCTCCAACTTTGACAACACACGTGCCAAAATCATCTGCTAAAAGTACGAAGCACCACAAGCTCTTGAGCTTCTGCAGAAATCTAAATGTCGGCCTAATGAAGAGAAGAACTTATAACTCACTTCAAAAATAAAAGCCGCAGCTTTGAAGCCTGTGTGTCCGCACATCCTTACATCTCCAGCTTTGAAACAGAAAGACAAAGAGAGAGCAGGTCGGCTCTGTTTAAGGGGATCTCTGTGATGACTTTGCTGCCGGCGAGGACCCCCCCCTCCCCTCCCCCCCCACCACCCCCCTCCCACCTCCACACAAACACATTTTCTCAGGCGTCAGTTCTATCCAGACCACTGCTGCCCTTTTCCTCCTGCTGGTCGTGTGTGTTTAAAAAAAAAAAAAAAAAAAAAAAGCTTCACTTGACCTCGTCCCCATCGCCGCCTCCCCCTCCAGGACCCTCTGACAGCTCAGAGGTGAAGTCGGCTTCAAAGGTGCAGCGCTTTGAGCATACAAAAACATTACGCTACAACTTCTTAACCTTTATCCAGAGAAAGTCAAACTGAATTTTTCCACCTGCAAGCATCAACGGGGCCAAAACCTCCGCAGGGCTGGAACCTGCAGCCCCTCCACACCACCTCCAACCCCACCCACCCACGCTAAAATAAAATATAAAAATCATTTGCTGCAGCAGAACAGCCGTGACTCACGACCGGCGAGCTATGAACCCTCTCAGCCAAATGTACACAAACACGGGTTTGATTACTCTCGGCGGACAGATGATTTCATTCCTCGTTGGGAAAGAAGAGAGGCCGCGGACAGAGTAAATAAACATCCTGCAACGGAGGAGAGCGCGGCTAACTGCAACCAGAGCTGAGGAGAGCTGCAGCTGCAGACGTCACGCTGCTGCCCGAAACTTCACGAACGACTTCCCTCACCGGCACGAATGAAAACCAGTGACTTTAGAGCAACATTTCTGACTGGAATGAGCTTTTATATCAGCTGAACGGGGTCAAACATTAGCAAAAAGCAAAGAAAAACAGAACACAAATGTCTTTAATCTACATCACTGGATATCTGACTGTCTTCACAGAACCGGAGGAAAACCAGTCTCCTGGAGCAGAACCCAACTTGAACAGTGGAAATCCTTTCAGTGAGGCTGAAGTCAAAAGTTTCAAACAGTTTATTTAGAGTTTAAATGTTTATTTGCAGTCACCTTCCAGCTGGAAACAACAAGGTCAACTCTGACAGTTTGATTTTTCTTTTTTCCTACCAGATCCACTGGCAGCAGGACGGTCCCAGACCATGATGCTGCCACCGCCGTGTTTCAGACGCTGAAGTGCTGTTGGGGGTCCAAACAAACAACAGGCCTCAGTATTTAACTGCCAGACTAATATTATTTATTTATATGTGTGAGGTCGGCAGTTATTTTAGGGCTAGTGTCCTCCTGTGTCCCTTTCCTCCTCCCTTCCCTTTTAATCAGGAGTACCTTGTTACTGTAACCGTCCTCCATTTTCTTTCCTGTAGTTTGTTGAGCTGTTTTGCTCCTTCTCTTTTCTTTCTGTATGTTTGCAGGTCAGAGTTTCCTGAGTTTCATGCTGACTTGCAGTTCCCTCCTCTGTCCATCCCAGCGTTTACCTGCACCTGTATGTGTAGATGTGTTCAGGGTGCCGGCTGGCGTGGTGACCAGCGATCTAGTCCTCTGACCATCTCACCTCAGTGCTGCTACCTGCATCTGTTTATTTAGTCATTTCATTCAGTCATCTGTGTGCTCTCCTCTCTCTGTCCTGTCTCTTCTCTCTTTTTCTTTCTTTACCCGGCTGGTCTTCATCAGGAAGGTCCCTCTATATGATCCAGGTCCTGCTCAAAGTTTCTTCCTCTTCAAGTGGAGTTTTTTCTTGCCTCTGTTTGGCTTAAAGGTTTTTTTCTCCCTCTGTGGGAGTTTTTTTTTACCTGCCATTATCCTTGTTTAGGATTTAATATTATATTTTTAGTTACCATATGTAACCATAGGGAAAATTTGATATCTCGATTATAGTGACTAAATTATGATATTATCGCGATATTCTTAATTGCTGTACAAATGTCTAAAAAAACATACATTTTAATAATTTCACAAAATCTTGTGATTTTCTTGTCATATTGAAACATCAGAAGCCAAAATCTTATCAAAATGAAACTTTCACATTAAATGGAGAAACAATTGGCACAGAAAGAGGTTTTATTTTAAAGTTCAAATGAAATAAACTTTTGACTTTAAACTGAACCTTAAATAAGTATAAATGTGCAAATAAAGAAACAGTTGTATAGGAGCCAAATATGTTGTTATGAATTGAAGTTCACTCTGTGTGTCTGTGGGTGTCGCTGTGTTGTTACCTGAGGGTCAGGTATAAAGGTAGCTGCCTGTTATTGGTTAAGTGTTTGACCCAGAAGGGCAAAAGGTTTTGACCGTTGTGGCGCTAACTGACGGCGTTATGGTTGTCGGATCAGTTAATGGAATAACTAAATATTCTAACTGCATCAGAAGAACATTGTTCTGGTCATTTTTTCAATGTCATTTTTCAATGTCCTGCGTGCTATCACCACTTTTTGCCATACTTACGTTATGATGCCGATGTTACAAGCTACAAATTCACGCGAAAAACAGTCGCGAGTCGCTCACAGACTTGAATGAGGCTGATATTACATATCCCAGTAATCGACCATGATAATGAGATGAAGTCAAATTTTACCGCGCTTTACTGTAATACCGGTAACCGTTCCATCCCTATAACAGACGCTATACAAATAAAACTGAATTGAATAGGACTGAATTGTTGCAAAGGCCATTCGTCTCTGGAGCTCAGGTTCCACAGAGCTGCTCGGTTTAAATCTGGACCGGAGCCGTCTTCGGGACTCTGGCTTAACTGTCGATGATCCAGAAGACGCTTTGGGGTGATGCTTGAGAAATCAGTTTTCCAGCCACAGTCCCAGACCACGGTGCTGCCCCCACTACCCGTCCCATCATGCCTCGCAAAAACAGGGTATCCCAATGACAGTTCTTGCTAAAGTAGATCAAGACAAGCGCATCTACATTACAGTGAGCTATATAATCTGGCGTAGTTGCCAGTCACAGTAACTGATAACTGGAAAACTGAAGTACAATGTTTAGCTTCAAACGTGGCTTCAAAGGATGACCCTGTATATGATGATTATTTTATGCACCGGCGCGTAAATGGAAAGAAGGTCGAAAAAAGGAGGTGCAGTCGGTGTTGAATGACAGCGTCGGAAACGGGAGTCCTCTTAGTTTAGCTGAATATAGCTCCAACCCAACTCCATCTGGACGAATGTGTAGGTGGCAGGATGGATTTAACATTCAGAGTTTCAGGGCTCACACCTGCACACAATCTGTTACTGTCCATCACTGCAGCGGGAGTGATGTAAGACTTTGAGGGACCCAGAAATCCCCCCACTGATGAAACCCTTCACGAAGCCGAGAAATCCTCCGTCGACTTTTATCAGGTCTGTGGATCTACCTGGCTGTCTGTTCTCATCAGCGGCGGACTCTTCTGACTCCGCCCGTCACCACGAGGAAACCGATGCCCGGCCCGGCCGAGGCCGCAGAGCCGAGGGGGCCGATCGAGGAAACGAGGAAAATGCCTCTTAGACTTGTCAAAGAAAATGTCTAACTGCGAGTGAAGGAAACATTGTCTGCCAGCGGTGAGCACGCGGGTTATCTACACATCTGACACTCAGGACTACTGGTGGAGGCTCATGTGGTGGAGGGATCTGGGTTTGTTAGAGCCACATGGGGCTCCGCAGCCTCCACCCCCCCCCCACCCCCCAAAAAAAAAAAAAAATCCTCATCAACACAGCATGCATCCGCCAGACAGAACAAATTACACCGCCTGCACCCCCACCTACAAGCACCTCATCCGAAAAATCAAGCTCACGTTACATCCCAACCAGACTGTGGTGTCTGGATCCTCCCTCGGAGCAATGCAATGGCTGTGTATGTGTGTGTGTGTGTGTGGGGGGGGGTGTCTGGGTACTATTTGTTTTCAGGAAGATGAGCCAGTATTTTATCGGTAAAGTGTCTGCCACATCTATATACTTATAATAAATTACTTATTATTACTATCATGACCTATTTCAGTGGTGCGCAAACTGTGGTACGAGTCCCACTGGTGGTACGCGGGGAATGTCATGACTCAAAAAAACATTTTTGAAAACATACAATTCATTATAAATACGTTTCAAATGAAATGTGTAGCTTGAGATGATTAAAATTGTCCTATAAAAAATATGTGTTGTATATTTAGTTGCAGTGCAGATGTAACAACATTTGAGCATGTTTATTTTGCTCTGTATATGAGAATTGTTGGACAGATTGTAAATGTCTTATTTAGTAAAGTAACAATTGAGGCAACAATAAATAACCACAATGAGGTATAAACATCTCTGTGTGTTCAAAGCTAATTGAGAAGGTATATATGGCTATATTTTAAAATTTGTCATCATGGTGGTACTCAGAGAGCTGAACAGTTTCTCAGGTGGTACGCAGTATTAAAAGATATGGATAGACGGCCAGAAAGACATTACCTCTTATCAATAGTTAAACGCAGAGTAAGTGATGTAATACGTTTTTTTTTTTTTTTTTTAAAGTAATTTATTTTTAATAATTTCTTTAAAGTCGCATTTAAGTTGCATTTCCTGCACCAGCAGCCCCTGGACACTGAGCGTGAAGCTGATGTAGCTCAGTATGAGGCAGCGTTTGACACCTCTGGTCTGAAACGGCTGAACAGGATACTGTCATCAACATAGAGATGGATCAGAACCAGATCCTGAGGTTTTATTAACAGAAGCATGGCATAAATGTACTCATGTTGATCGAGCACCACAAATCTTAAATCTTCTATTTGCTGTGTGCTGCAGTGAGCAGCCTGTTTTGGCCTCCCCCTGCTCCCCGCTCACTCTGCTGTTACCACGTACAACAGAACCAACTGTTATAGAGCTGAATCACATCGAAGGGATGGATGGGTTGATCTGGAGGTCAGAGGACCGGCCTGCAGAAGAAATTAAAGCTTGTGTGAACAGTTCGTTGGAAAAAAAAACACCTTTAAATGCTCCTGTTCCCACTTTTTTGAGACGTGTCGCTGCCATCAGAGTCACAGTGAGCTGAAATTTTCCATGAAATGGTGAAATACCTCAAAGATCTGGCATGTTCTAATGTCAGATGGCTTTATGAGATCTGCAAATTGTTGCAGTTTTTATTTACGTTTTACACAATGTCCCAACTTTTGTGGATTTGGTGTCGTATATGTGAGCAGAATTTAAATTCTCTCAGGACCAAAGCTAAAATGTTAAAGATCTCTCAAAACTGATGCTCCATTGAAGTGATATTCAGCCTGTTTTTTTGTCATTTCAGCTAATTGATAATGATATTTAAAAGACCTGCTGGCAGGCGCTCCTTGAAAAGTCAGATTTGAGGACGTCACCAGATCTCTCTCTCAGTGGGGGACTCTGAAAGTCTGACGGCAAACTGTCAACTTCTGCACGAGTAGATGTTTCTTCTGGGACAATATGGGAACCTGAAAACATCAGATGGCGATCCCACGAGCTACTGCTCAAGTTTCTCGCTTTTGACCAAAATTACGGACCCGCCGGCTAAAAAAAGAGCCACGCCAGCAGCGCTGCTAAAAAAGATCAATTATTTATCTTTAATGGTTAAAAATGAGCCATAAAGTAGGACAGCTGAAACCTGTTTTGTTGTTGACATGTTTTTCCTGAGCTTCAATCAGATGTTTTTTATCAGTTAAAAATACGTATTGAAAGGAAAATGTTTTGTCTTTTTAAAGATGAATCGAATAAATAATCTGTAAAATGGATAATCAACAAAAAGAAGCTTTTTTTCTTCTTCTTTTTTTAAAAAAGACCAGATAACAAAGACGAAATTTCAAAGCGCTGCTTTGCTCGTATTTTAAACTATCACGCTGCGGTTCAATTGTAATTAATTACGTTTCCACCCAATGAATCTGATACAATAACTGTCTTCGTCCTCTTTCTCTTGCATCTCCGGCTTTTTGATGGTCTGATGGTGTTAAAAATACATCCTCTTAACAAAACAACACCTTTTGTGGATCTTTTGTCCAAACAGAAGCTGCGGCGGCAGCTGAAACGACGCACATCTGCACGGCAGATTGTCCCCGAGCCAAGTGTGAAGCAGCGTTCATTAAAAGTGACAAATACCTGATTTGCAAAGACGGCACCGAGAGCAACACGTGCTGGAGAGACATGTGGGACGTGGACGGGGATGAGAGACTTGTGAAAACGCAGAGGCTTTGTTTAGAAACCCAAGAAGTCAAGCGAGAGGAAGATATCACACATGATCTTCTCTGAATCTTTAGAAAACAAAGACACATTCAAAACCAGTTAATTTCAATCCCAACTCATCTGCTGTTTACGAAGGACTGGAAGAGACCTTCTGGCATGATGAACAGGGGTTCTGGTGGTCACTGTCATGACGAGGCTCACAGCTGGCTAAGCTTATGATAACCAGGGACGATAATTAACATCACTTTACATTCATTCTGACCAAATACGTCCAGTCATCCTCATTTCTGGTACATCTGAGGTGAGCGCTGCCAGAGAGCTAAACTGAAGACAAGCAGAGCTCTGCTGGGACCCAACGGCCATCTCTCCCAGCGTACGCGTGCTGCGGTCGGGCAGGCCCGCTGCCGTTAGCCGGCCGCCATTAGCCCGCTGCCGTTAGCCTGCAAGTCACAGAGTGACTGACCGTAGATCACAGGGGTCCTTGAATGCTCCTCCGTGGAGCTGCCAGTGGCGGCATCTAAACAACGTCTGACTGGCATTGCTCAGTTAGCTGAGCTAACTGAGCGTTAGCTCAGCTAACAGACAGAGACAGATCAAAGCCTGGCCCCGCAGCCAGCTTTCAATCAAATGGCATCTGGCCTTAATCTGATATGCTACAAAAAAAACCCATGTCATGGTCTGGGGCAGCCATGGCAGCCATTTTGGTTTTTTACCTCCAGTAAAAAGGAGGTTGTTTTTGCCGGCGTTGATCTGTCCGTTTGTAAGATTAATAATATAAGATAAAGTCATGGATGGATTTTGATGAAATTTTTTGTCAGAAATGTGAAAAGGAAGAACTGATTTCATTTTGGGTGTGATCTCGAAGAAATCATGGATTCTGGATCACTTTCAAATTTTCGATAACACTGCGGTCAATGGGGCCGAAAATTTTTGTTTCTCAATATCTCCGTTAATTATTGCCCAAAACTCATGAAATTTGACTCAGGGATTGACAATGGAAACCTCTATCAAATTTCGAAGGCGCTTGGCAGAGGTCTGCGCTCGCCCAGTGCTTTTCTATTTTCTCTTTGTTTCGTGTCAAGTTGACGTCACTCCCATTTTGGCTGCTGGTCCGTCTTCTTGTGCCCCGCATGTCTCTTCTCGTGTCCCGTGAGTGTCCCTGTTGGATTACTTTTGTAGATTTTTGGTTTGTTTGGACTTTTTTATTGAAAATAAATGCCCTTTTTGTACTCCTGCACTTGGGTCCTCCATTTCCACTGCAAAAACCTGACACCCCACCTTTACATCACCACAGGCCTCGTCATGTTCGCCTAGATTTGCACGTACAACCACTTCCACCATGGTTACGTAGCTTCTATTTAATCTGCCCGTACATCTCTGCTTTAATATGCCGATACACACTAGGGGTGAGTATTGGCAAGGACCTCACAATACAATATGTATCATGATACTTGGGTCACAATATGATATTATCGCGATATCATGATATCACGATATATTGCAATATTCTACCCAGTTAATATGAAAATTAAAAGAGATGAAAAATCAAGTTGCTGTATATGTTCATCAGATGATATTGATCATTCAGAGGACAAATTGAGTCAAAACTATTTGCTTCAAAACAATCTATTTATTGTTTATTATTAGTGTTTTTGCACATTTAAGTAACTATTACAACATACTGACAGCATTGTAACCACTGTAAGTGAGAACATGAAAACTGATATTAGGAGCTGAAAATTCGATATTATATTGGGCGGCTGAAAATCTCGATATATTGCCAGATCGATTTTTTTTCACACCCCTAATACTTTTGGTAATTGATACTTTTGGTTTAGCGGTGAAGATTTCAAGTGTATCAAACTTAAAATGGCCAAAGGTAAGATAAAACTAAGTGATTGACAAGTAAAAGAAATAAAAAAGACAAAAAGATGCCTGCCTTTATAATATCTGCCTCTGAAAATCTTACAAGGGAAAAAAAAAACTGAAATTTATTTCAAGTTTCAGGCTGGCGGGACAATATAATAGATTACAACATTAATCTAATGAATTTAAATAATACATCCGAGTCCGGTGTATTTTCAAAGTGCACTCTCGATCCAATTTGTATTACACGCGCGTAACGCATTCATTCATCTTTTAATTACATATCATTACTCAGTCATTCTGATACCAATGGATTAACCACTGTAGAGTGTAACTAATTGCTAGACAGACTTGCTACAAGTTAATCAAGAGTTTCCCTCTCAGGAGTCATCACGCCGTAATCTAATATACAGGAATCTTCTATTCTGGAGTTGGCTACATCTCTCAACCTCCTCATCCCTTTTTCATGCAATATTCATACCCCCCCCCTCCTCCCCCCCCCCCCCCCCCCTCCTCCCCCCGCCCAAATAAAACCCCCCTCTCCTCTCCAGGTGGGAGAGTAAGCATGCGTCTCCCGACAAAACCTCAGCCACTCAGGGTTTTTTTTTTTTTTTAAACAGACTCGTCTCTTAACGGTTAAGCTGTCCCTGGGTTCCTTTTAGCTATTGTAATCCATACACAATACCCACACACTTAATGGGAGCGATGCCTGCAATAAAGCAGAGGGTGCACTTCGCAGGGAGCAATTTAGCCTTCAAACAATATGCCAAGGTTCGCCTTCTTGGGACAATACGGCTGTTGGGTCGTTACAATTCAGAACGTGGGATATCGTGATTGCAGCTTAGACGTGATGAAGGCAAAATGAAAAGATGGGTGGGGGGGGAGTTAATGGCATGCTGCCGTCCTAAGTTTCTTTGAGTAAAAGGTAAGGACGCGAGGGTTGAGTGAATTGCAGAATGGCGATAAACCAGCAGGGTTTCCTTTTAGCGAACCGAACGTCCTGCGGCGTATTCATCATCTTAGCCGGGTTTCGGGGCTAAAAGAGAGGCCGCGACGAGCTTCCGGGGACACACAATGCCGTCCAGACTCTAACCAGTGGGGACAATGGACGATAAAAGGCAATCAATCCCACTCCGCCGGCGCAATTACCGCGCACCTCGGCCCGAGAGTCGCTTCTTCTTTTTTTCCTCTTTTGTTGAGGCGAACATGGCGCGGACCTTCCCTGGTGAGGCGCACCAGGCTGAGTGCCCCGGCGCACATGTGCATGCTGGGATGAGCACTTCCTGTCCTCGGCTGGTGCAGCATTTTCCTACGACTGGCGGGAAAAAGAACATGAAAATCGCTCGATCATAGCGGGCTTTAGTATTCGGCAAATACAACCTCAGATGAGTGATGCCTTTTTTCAAAGTGTCATTGTTTCGCTAACGTAAATGAAGCCAAAAAGAAGAAAATCAGCTTTGTCCCTTCGTCTTGGATCCAGTACTCTCACCAAACTGCATCACAGAATTTAACCGTAGAGCCGACACTCAGATGTTCCTGTGGTATCCGTAAATATGTGTGTGTGCTTTCTGTACATGTATTTATTTTCCATGTGTTGCACTGTTGACTTGCTACCATCTGAGCCTTTTAATTGGCCCTTCGGGATAAATGAAGTGACTGACTTGAACTGAATTCAACTGAAACAGCGTGCGGGCGATCCTGAGGACCCTCGCGAGTCAGTATGTTGTCGATCGGTCTTTGAGAGCATTAACTTCGAGGACTTGTTTCCAGTTCTGCGTTACTGTGGAGGAACTTTGGTTGCCTCAGACCACTGAGATTTCTGGGTATCTGTTCATGCTCGTTCACAGCTCAATCTTCCAACTGTGCTGTTGTGGACTTTACCGTTAAACGTGACCAGTGGGGCTGGCAAGCTCTCTTGTATTTTACTTAAAGTGGCCTTACCGCTCCTGTAAAATTGGCCTAAAACGCCTATCCAAGACATAGCCAAAGTAAATTGAAATCTGTTCTTGAACCGTTTGTAGCACATGGATGGTTTTGATCTCTTTTAAAAGGTAACACTCTGACGTTTTCCCCCAAACTGTCAGAATCACTGTAAGTGCTACTAGCATTGAGTAATCTGAGTTTGAACACACTGAAATAGAAGTTTTTTTATTTTCGGCTGAATTTTTTTTGTAAACAGATGTCTGCAGATGAGTGCAGCTGGGACCACAGCATGAAGCCTTACCTAGTGCAAGTTCAAATTTGATAATACCACAAAAAATTTGTATTTTACACATGTTTTTGGAAGAGTATGTCTAGGCGTTTCCAAAAATGTGCATTTGGAGACTCCAAAAGGACACTTGGATATCCATGGCCACATACCTCGGATAAAAGTCATAAATACCTTTTACAACATAGCAAACTATTCACATATTTACACACATTTACAATTATAACCAATTACAGGTTATTTGCAGCATTTTTTATATAAATAAGCCACACTGCAATTGACCACTGACGCACGTTTGATGCACATAATTAATTTGCAGTTACGCAGGTACTTCCTGGTTGTGGCTTTGTCTCCACCCCCTGAAGCGCCACATCGCTGTGTTCAGAATTTCATTGGCTATTCAATGCACCAGTCATCAGCACGATTGGTTCTAACTGGCTCAGTTTTTACACGACCAATGGGGGCATGGGCTTCCTTTCAACGGAGGCCCTCATTAGCTATTGTAGGCTGTGGTCAGGACAGGGAAGCTGCTATATGGCTGTATGAGGTGTCAATCTAGACCTCAGCTTCCACCCACCATTTTAAAACCAAAGAATCAATTATGAAACACGCAAACGTCGAGTCACAGCGAACAAAACCCGGAAGTTCTGGAACATCGACCGGCAAATTTCATATGATGCAGCGGCTGTTTGTGGATATTTACTGGTATAATAATGCATTTTGGACTAAATACTTTACTGGATTGGATCGACTGGACCTTTGTGAATGTAACCAGACCATTTTTGTGAGAATATTTTTTCTATAAGGCTTCAATTGGTAAGTTGCGTCAATTTTGTAACTGTTTCTTCGTTTGTTTGTGGTGTGACACAGCCGTTGATTGTACCTGCTGTTATGACTATACCCTGAAATGGTTAGCATCGATTGAATCACAATAATCTTAGCTTTCCAAAGATATGTCGCATGACTACCTCACGTAACATATGAGCTGTGTACATTACGTTTTAGATTCATAAATTACGGAAATTACGGACTAACGGTCCATGGGTGGGCCGTGTGAATGGCAACGACTTTGGACTATATTTGGAGGATGCTGGGACATCCACTCCTGGGAACGTTGGCAACTGATTTATGAAGAATGTCTCTCAGTTTCGAGCGCCGAACTTCAACTGAGAAATTGTTTTATGACCCTTTTCAGGTGGACGGGCAGCAACAACCGGCGGCTCCTCTAGGCCCACTGCTTATGTCCTTTGCTCTTGGCATTGTGTTAACACACACCTGAATGCACCAAAAACAACAAAATGGGCTCAAAAGTGGGATTACTTACTTGAAAGAAACACAGTCAGAAGGGATGTGCATCCCATAATTGTGGCTGTGTTTCATTAAGATCAAGTGGATTTCAGCGTCCCAGCCCGTCGTTAATAACGGCACGGCCCGGCACTAAATACGTGTCCAGTGTTAATTACCAGAGGCCATGTGTGTTAAATATCAGATTCCCGCCTCTAAACAGTGGCTGCTTCTCCCTCGCAGGCTCATCTGTCACTGTAAATGTCATCACTTTATTCTCTCTCTCGCTGGCGACCGTGACAGGCCCCACTTTGAGCCCCGCTTTATCTCCTTTACCGTCCATTCTCTCCGTGCGTTTTCTTTTTCGTCGACCCCACCCCCCCCCCCCCCCCCCGGCATCCACCGCTCACCCCTGTATCCGCTTTCCACACGTGGCCAATGATCGCCCCCTTCTTGTAAAGGTATTTTCAGTTTCAATCATGCATTTTCCCAGGAGGGAGCAGAAAAAAAAAGAAAGAGGTGAAAAAGGGGGGGTGGGGGGGGGCGCGTAGGGGCTCGAGCTTTCTGCAGCTGGTTTCACTGAGAAAATTGTTCAGAATTGCCTCATTCCAGGGCAGATTAGCGACTGCATACAATCCCGGGATAAGTGCTATTGTGCGCCACAATTTGGCCATTATACTTTGTCTTTTCCATTTAGAGAAGCCCTTCCCAATTAAAGCAATACAGCCCTTCCAATACCTGCTCCCAATTAAATCTGGGCGGTATTACCTGCCTTGATGGAGCTGGCCGCGGCTCCTCAACACTCACTCGCATTCATTAGGCCCATTCAACGTGACGGAGCTGATGACAACGATTCAAGTTGCTTTCCCCCCCCCCCCCCCTTTCCTCCCCGCTCTTCCCGGACGAGCCCTCGCTCTTTATTTCTTCTGCGTCCCCAGCTTTTCTGTTCCCCGGCTCCTCTCAGGACCAGAAAACGCCCGCTGCTCACTCTGAGGGATTCAGAACTGGCCGGGGAAGAGAGAGGAGGGAGGGACGCTCAGTGCCACTCTTTCCCTTGCCTCCCCCCTTTCTTGTCCCTTCTTTCTCCCACATTTCTCCCCGCCACCCCCCTTCCCTCCAGTTTTTTGTTTCCCAGGTACCTAGGATTTTTTTTCCAGCTCATTGTGTCTTTTTCAAATCCTTCGTCCGTGCTACTCGGCTGGCACCGTTTTAAAGCCCCGCCGTCACAAAGAAAGAGCTTGTCCAGGCCACTGACTCGATTGACAATTTCAGAGTGTTAAAGTCCACAAAAGCTGGGGCTCGGGGTGCTGCTGAAGTGGGAGGACGGGGGGGTCAGAGTGACATATCTGCCGTCTAAACCCATAACCACCAGGTGGTTTGTAGCCTTTGAGAAGAGATCTGTCATATCCAACTGATCCAAGTGAACTCTTGGGCTTGAGCAAAAAAACACAAAAGGAAAAAAAAACTTCTTTCTACTATTCAGTGTCAGTTTTCATAAGGCTGCAGCTATAATGAGCCGAGCCAACAGAGGAGATGCACTGACAGTGCAGCGCCGGTACAGAAAGCCCTCAAATGTGCGCACATCATGTGCTTTAACGGGCAAAGCAGACCTGAGGATGGAACAGACTTCCTGACAAGAGAGGCAGCACTGAACAAGGAAAGCACTTTGCTTCTGCTAACAAACATCAGCAGGAGAGGAAGGAACGAACGGCGGCCCGGTGGTGGGATATAAAACCCTCAAAGCTGAAACGAGTGCAGCAAAAAAGAAAAAAAAAGCTATTTTTTGTGAATAGCTGGTTGTGACCAAATGTCACAACCAAGTTTTCCGTTTTTAAGCCAGTGCAGTTCCTTGAATGACCACTAGGTGGTGGCTCAAAACGTGAGTCAACAGTTGGTCCAGCGTTAAAAATTTTGCAGAAGGTGACTCATTTGGTAAAAACAATTTTTTTAAAAAGCCACAAATGTATGCATAATTATGGCCGTGTTTCACAACCCCAGTTCCAAAAGAAAGTTGGGACGCTGTATGAAACATAATTGTCAAATCTCTAAAGTCCACATTTTATTCCAATAGAACATCGAGAACATATCAGATGTTCAAACAGACATTTTATCATTTCAAGACTTTGATGGCTTCAACACATCTCCAAAAAGTCGGACCAAAATGATGTTCATCATTGTGCATCATCTCCTCTTCTTCTAACTACCATCTGTAA
The DNA here is from genome assembly GCA_018398805.1 of Hirundichthys speculiger. Lineage (NCBI taxonomy): Eukaryota > Metazoa > Chordata > Actinopteri > Beloniformes > Exocoetidae > Hirundichthys > Hirundichthys speculiger. The sequence goes on along the minus strand of JAGFBZ010000381.1, from coordinate 4,635 downwards.
ACATCTGGGCAGTGAGGAGACCAGCTGCTGCAGTTTCAGGACAGTAATCTTGTCCCATCCTGGTCTGATGCAGGATTCCAGCTGCTCAACAGTCCTGGACCTTCGTTGCTGCATCTTTGGTTTTCTGATGCTCCAGATGTTTTCTGCTGGTGAAAGGTCTGGACTGCAGGGAGACCAGTTCAGCAGCTGGACTCTTCTCCTGTGAACCAATGCTGTTGTGATGGATGCAGTATGTGGTCCTGCTGAAATATGGAAGGTCTTCGTTGTCTGGATGCTCTGAAACCTCTATGTTCTCTTCAGCATTGATGGAGCCTTTCCAGATGTTCCAGCTGCCACCATAGACGCTAATCCACCCCATACCATCAGAGATGCAGGCGTTGAACTGTCTCCTCTTTAGTTTGATTCATCTGACCACTGAACAGTTTTCCATTTATCCTCAGACCATTTTAGATGAACTTTGAGAAGACACTGGTGTTTCTGGATGGTGTTTAAACATCACTTCTTCTTTGATGGTCCAGCTTTAATCTGCATTAGTAGATTGTAGGTGAATTGTGTTGACAGATTTCTGGAAGTGTTCCTGAGTCCATCCGTGATGTCCAGCAGAGAATCATGTTGGTTTTTAATGCGGTTCTGCCTGAGGACCTGAAGATCACCATCATCCAGTTTAGACCTTCAACCTCGTCCCTTGAAGACCGACACTCCTCCTGATCCTCTGATGCTGGATCTTCAAAGTCTTTGACATTTTACGCTGAGGAAACTGTCATCAATCATTAGTCAGTGTTGTTTTGAGATTTTTTTGTTTTCTGGTTTTGAAACGTTGCGTCTTAAGAACCTTAGAAGGTTCTACATGGAGCTCATCCTGGTAAGGGAGATGTCTTCAACAAAACCGACCATTTTTACCCTTAAAACTTCCCACTTATGACAGACAGAGGCCATCTCCCTGGTTGCCTCCTCGTTTTCCCAGCATTCCATCACACAAACAAAACAAATAACTTCAGTTTTTAAAAAAGACATAATGTGCTCTGCATAATCTGTTTTCACAGTTACACATCTGTGAAGCTCTTTGTTCAAAAATACACTTGTATTTCAACCATGTCTTTGCAGCGGTGTTCGGAGTCAGAGATTAGACTCAGCTCCACCCCTTGGCCCACAGGATGTGACTCTTGAAGCCAGGCGTTGTGGCTTCGTGCCACCTACTTCCGAGGTACAGAGGATGCAGCAAAATGTGAGACCGGGTGGAGGTAAAGACGAGGACGCTGGACAATTCCACCCTGTCCTGGATCTTTGATGTCATAGGACAGCTCGCTGAGTGATATTTCAAACCCAAAGTGGAGATTTGTTCCTTGTCAGGACAGACCTGACCAGAGTCAAACCTTCAGCTACATCATGGCGCCAACAGTCACCGGTCTTCCAAAAGAGCGCAAAACCTCCGCGATACCCCCCACCCCACCTCCCCCCCACGCGACTGGGTTTCCTCTCGGTGACATTTGGACATAATCTAGGTGAATGCAGCCGGTCCAGGAGGTGGAAGTGGAGGCTGAGGAGGGGTTTCCAGCTTGAGAGTGACATTCTCAGGACCCCCCATGAGGGGGAACCTCACGGTCCCCCTGCTCAGCCGAGAGTGGGAAAGATATCAACTTTCCCTTTTCAGTGCGCCTGAGGAGCGGCAGCTCCCTCCCCTCCCTCCCCCCGCCTGCACGGCTCTCATCCAGATGAGATGGGGCAGCTCTGATAAAGCAGCCATCTGAGAGTCATGTGGGCTCAGAGTCTGAGGGAACCATGTGTGTGAAATATTTGTTATGTGGCGGTTCTGGCTGCGTTTGCCTCCATCTTTAATAATTCTCTTTAAAAAAAAATATATATATATTTGTTTCATCTTTGTTTTCCTTTTAGTCATCGGAGACCTCGATGGAGTCTCAATCTACAGCTTTTATGTCAAAATCAGATTGCGTGTCGTTTCATGATAATTTCTCGTTAATTTCACCTGAGCACGTGCACGGCAGCCCTGAGCAGTCAGCCAATCAGCTGCAGGCGGAGCAGGTCTACGCGTTCTGACCTTGGGAGCGGCGGCAACCCTGGATCACGCTCCCCTTTGATATGCCAACTCTAAGATCTCGCTCTGGCAACTGAAGGCTGTTGTGTTGCTCGACCCTCTTTCTTCCTCGCGTCCCCGTTAAAACGGAAATTGGCCGTGACTTTCGTTCTCGCTGCCCTGATGAAAGAAGGGGAAAAAAATGATGAAGATTTCTCACCTTGGAGGAGAATCAAAAGACGGAGGTTTAGGGGTGTTTTACTGCAGCCTAAATAATAAAGAATCTAAAAGTGCATTTAAACGGGTAAATAAAATATCTGAGATGCCCCAGTAGATTTTCTCCTCTTTTTTTTTTCCTCCAGCTGCTTTGATGCCCACCGGACTCTGAAGACACATGTGCGTGTGCAACCACTTAGCGGGGAAAGGAAGCCGGATGGGAGAGGAAGATAAAGGATGGCTAAACTCAGACCACATGTTTGAACAAATGGAGTCACCAGCGGCTACTTCCAGTCACGGTAGCTTTATGTAACCGGGGGAAAGAGAGAGAGGGCTGGCGTCCGAGGACCAAAATCAACGACATGCAGGTTTTCATAACGTTCTGCAGTTTCACTGAGAAACCTCAGCGATTCCTGTGAGACTGCTGAAAAGTTAGGGGGGGCAGTTGGGGGGGCACATGACAAAAACTGAAGCTCCCAAAGAAACAAAAACAAAGGCTTCATGAAGAACCAAGAACCAGTTCAGCAGATTTCAATGGATTTCTGCTGATGTCACAGAGTTACGATATTACGAGGTTCGCAGTTTTTCAACAAAAACGTGCAGATCTGAAAAAGTCATGATGTTTAATAACAGAGTCCAGGGTTTTAAGATGAAATTTGTGGTTTTGTAAAATTTATGATTTGAAATAAAGTGACAATTTTTAAAAATTTGAAATTTTCAGAACAAATGTGATCAAAGTTCGTAAAACTACAGTTTTGTTAGATTCACTCATTTGCGACAAAATTGTAATGTTGTGTCAAAAAGTCAGTTTTTAAGAAATTTGAGATTTTATGACAAAAACTTTTACAGATTTTTAAAACAATAATCAGTGATTTTGCTTTTAATAACTTGTTGGAATTTTGTGAAATCCACAATTTTTAAAGCAAAAATTCTTGAAAGTCGCAGTGATACAAAATTCACAATATTTAACTGAAAAAGTTGCAATTTTGCAGGAGTTGATATTTTACTGCAAAAAGTTGCCATATTGATTTTAAAAGTACAGATTTTGAAAAAAATTGGTAATTTTACAGCAAGATTGAGCCATAAAAACTCTTGATTTTGCAAGAATCAATATTTTACTACTAGAAGTTGCCATATTCAGATAAAAAGTTGTGATTTCAAAAGAGAAGACATTTTATGATGAAACATTGTGATTATACGACATAAAGCTAATCTTCTGTCATAAAATTGGTAAGAGTTGTGACAGAGTTGTAATTTTTCGTCAAAAAGTCACAATTTTTAGGAAATTTCAGATTTTATAACATTTTCTTGCAAAATTTGCAATTTTACAGCAAAAATTCTTGAAATTCTTGAAAGTTGCAAACCTAATCATACATTTTATGTCAAAAAGTGATTTTACCGGAGTTGATATATTACTCCAAAAAGTTACCTAATTAAAAAGCTGCGATTCTGAAAAAGTATGATCTTACGGAAAAATGTGGCAATAACGCACCAAAAGTATCGGTTTTACAACTAAATTCAGTTCAGTTCAATAATACTTCATTTACTCCTGAATGAACATTAATAGTTGCAGGAAAAAAAAACAATTAAATGGTGACAGAATAATTTGTTCTTTAAAAAGAAATTAAATGAAAAAAGAAGTGTACAAAAAAATTGTTTGAATGTAGAAATAAATAAAAGTAGTAGTACAGTAGGTATATTACATTACATTTGGCTTGGCTTGAGCTCCTGCCCCAATCAGTTCATTGATCGACATTAGGAGCAAAAGGGACTAAACTCAAATAAATGTTTTAACCTGAAAAAAGTCTTTGAAGTCTTCACTGCACAAACCGACTAACTGTCCTGCAAAAGTAAGAAAAAGGCAAGTTAGAAAGCCAGTCTCTCCATTTTTAGGTGTCATGTTTTCCAAGCCCTAACACCAAACTTCTTTTAAGGCTAAAACAAGTGAACTTCAAAACAGAATTGTTTCTTATTTAATTTGTTAAACAGGAAATTAACTTGGGTCTCCCGGACCACAGCCACCGAGATTAGAGGACTTTTAAAACCAAAAAACCTTCCCTTCTTGACAGTTTCATGAAACTCTGTAAAGCTGCGTTCCAATATAATGAGACCTTGAAGGTGGTGGTGAACAGCTGTTCTGCTCTCCCGACTATTTTTTCATCATTTTCTGCGCACAAACTGTCTTTTTTGTCAGAAATGTAGTAAAATTATATGCTTCCCTCTTTTGGTTTTAAAGGAGAATTACTACATAGTGTGCCTTTAAAGTCACAATCGCATCACACCTTGTTATTTTATTGATACATACAAATGAAATAATTACCAAATACCACGGCCCATGCAGGTTTTTGTTTGTCTCATGTATTTACCCATCATGCCGCTCAGTGTTT
>JAGFBZ010000380.1:334235-352927 GCA_018398805.1 Hirundichthys speculiger | reverse complement strand
CTGGACCAGAACATTCCAGAACCTCATCTACACACCACAGAACCTCCATCTAACCCTGACCTCTGGACCAGAACATTCCAGAACCTCATCTACAACCACAGAACCTCCATCTAACCCTGACCTCTGGACCTGGACCAGAACATTCCAGAACCTCATCTACAACCACAGAACCTCCATCTAACCCTGACCTCTGGACCTGGACCAGAACATTCCAGAACCTCATCTACAACCACAGAACCTCCATCTAACCCTGACCTCTGGACCTGGACCAGAACATTCCAGAACCTCATCTACAACCACAGAACCTCCATCTAACCCTGACCTCTGGACCTGGACCAGAACATTCCAGAACCTCATCTACAACCACAGAACCTCCATCTAACCCTGACCTCTGGACCTGGACCAGAACATTCCAGAACCTCATCTACAACCACAGCACAGAACCTCCATCTAACCCTGACCTCTGGACCTGGACCAGAACATTCCAGAACCTCATCTACAACCACAGAACCTCCATCTAACCCTGACCTCTGGACCTGGACCAGAACATTCCAGAACCTCATCTACAACCACAGAACCTCCATCTAACCCTGACCTCTGGACCTGGACCAGAACATTCCAGAACCTCATCTACAACCACAGAACCTCCATCTAACCCTGACCTCTGGACCTGGACCAGAACATTCCAGAACCTCATCTACAACCACAGAACCTCCATCTAACCCTAACCCTGACCTCTGGACCTGGACCAGAACATTCCAGAACCTCATCTACAACCACAGAACCTCCATCTAACCCTGACCTCTGACCTGGACCAGAACATTCCAGAACCTCATCTACAACCACAGAACCTCCATCTAACCCTGACCTCTGGACCCAGAACATTCCAGAACCTCATCTACAAACCACAGAACCTCCATCTAACCCTGACCTCTGGGGACCAGAACATTCCAGAACCCTCATCTACAACCACAGAACCTCCATCTAACCCTGACCTCTGGACCTGGACCAGAACATTCCAGAACCTCATCTACAACCACAGAACCTCCATCTAACCCTGACCTCTGGACCTGGACCAGAACATTCCAGAACCTCATCTACAACCACAGAACCTCCATCTAAACCCTGGACCTGGACCAGAACATTCCAGAACCTCATCTACAACCACAGAACCTCCATCTAACCCTGACCTCTGGACCTGGACCAGAACATTCCAGAACCTCATCTACAACCACAGAACCTCCATCTACCCTGAACCCTGACCTCTGGACCTGGACCAGAACATTCCAGAACCTCATCTACAACCACAGAACCTCCATCTAACCCTGACCTCTGGACCAGAACATTCCAGAACCTCATCTACAACCACAGAACCTCCATCTAACCCTGACCTCTGGAACCTGGACCAGAACATTCCAGAACCTCATCTACAACCACAGAACCTCCATCTAACCCTGACCTCTGGACCCTGGACCAGAACATTCCAGAACCTCATCTACAACCACAGAACCTCCATCTAACCCTGACCTCTGGACCTGGACCAGAACATTCCAGAACCTCATCTACAACCCACAGAACCTCCATCTAACCCTGACCTCTGGACCTGGACCAGAACATTCCAGAACCTCATCTACAACCACAGAACCTCCATCTAACCTGACCCTGACCTCTGACCCAGGACCAGAACATTCCAGAACCTCATCTACAACCACAGAACCTCCATCTAACCCTGACCTCTGGACCTGGACCAGAACATTCCAGAACCTCATCTACAACCACAACCTCCATCTAACCCTGACCTCTGGACCTGGACCAGAACATTCCAGAACCTCATCTACAACCACAGAACCTCCATCTAACCCTGACCTCTGGACCTGGACCAGAACATTCCAGAACCTCATCTACAACCACAGAACCTCCATCTAAACCCTGACCTCTGGACCTGGACCAGAACATTCCAGAACCTCATCTACAACCACAGAACCTCCATCTAACCCTGACCTCTGGACCCTGGACCAGAACATTCCAGAACCTCATCTACAACCACAGAACCTCCATCTAACCTCCATCTAACCCTGACCTCTGGACCTGGACCAGAACATTCCAGAACCTCATCTACAACCACAGAACCTCCATCTAACCCTGACCTCTGGACCTGGACCAGAACATTCCAGAACCTCCATCTACAACCACAGAACCTCCATCTAACCCTGACCTCTGACCTGGACCAGAACATTCCAGAACCTCATCTACAACCACAGAACCTCCATCTAACCCTGACCTCTGGACCTGGACCAGAACATTACAGAACCTCATCTACAACCACAGAACCTCCATCTAACCCTGACCTCTGGACCTGGACCAGAACATTCCAGAACCTCATCTACAACCACAGCACCTCCATCTAACCCTGACCCTGACCTCTGGACCAGAACATTCCAGAACCTTGACTCTGTTCTTCATCCAACCGTTTTAGGAGTCTTTGTGCAGCAACAACCTTTTCTGAAACTTTCTCAAGGAACCTGGAAGCTCCTGGAGGATTCTGGGAGTTTTCCAGGACACACACACACGCTCATGCACGCTGTGAAAGAAGAGCCAGGCGGCCTGTCGCCGCGGTAATGATCATAGCTGTCAATCAGGAGGTGATCAGTCAGCTGATAGGCTGATAGGCTGACAGCGTGACGCCCAGCTTCCTCCGGACCTGCTGATGACCTCACAGACATCATCAGCCTGCTGACGGTTGAAACTTAATGAACGGTGACGCACACACGGCAGGCTGAGCGTGTGTGTGTGTGTGTGTGTGTGTGCACGTGTGTGGAAGCATCATGGATGTTTCTGGACCAGGACCGGACCTTGAAGGCACCACAGACATCAGATGAACTGATGAAGTGATGATGTGTTCACTGTCTGTTTTCTCCACATCTGCAGAAACATTCAGCCCCCCCCCCCCCCCCACCACACACACACACACAAACACACACACATGTATCAGGTATCTAAGATGCTGCCGAGCATTCTGGGAAACTCCTCAGAAACGGTGCACTTCATAAACTTTTATAATGATGGTTGTTTGATGAAGTTCTTTTTAAAAACACGTCATTATTCTTCCAGGTCTTGAACCTCTGAGAGAACAGCAGGAGACAGGCCCCAGTGCATCATGGGAGGTCCCCCAGCAGTCTAAACCGACAGCAGCACCACTGAAGAGATGGTTCAGGACGTCTAATGAAGACCTGATGATCAGCTTCATCACAGACGTTTCATCTCCAAGGTAGAAAGGTTCTACGGTTCTGGTTCTGGTTCTGGTTCTGGTTCCAGCAGAGAGGAGATGATACCTGGAGGTTCTGATTCTGCTCTGAGAGACCAGGAACCACCAGTAAACCTGCAGCCTCTAGTGGTCAGTAGAGGAACTGCAGCCTCTAGCGGTCGGTAGAGGAACTGCAGCCTCTAGTGGTCAGTAGAGGAACTGCAGCCTCTAGTGGTCAGTAGAGGAACTGCAGCCTCTAGCGGTCAGTAGATGAACTGCAGCCTCTAGCGGTCGGTAGAGAAACTGCAGCCTCTAGCGGTAGGTAGAGAAACTACAGCCTCTAGCGGTCGGTAGAGAAACTGCAGCCTCTAGCGGTAGGTAGAGAAACTACAGCCTCTAGCTGTCGGTAGAGGAACCGTATCCTCTAGCTGTCGGTAGAGGAACCCCAGCCTCTAGTGGTCGGTAGAGGAACCGCAGCCTCTAGCTGTCGGTAGAGGAACCGTAGCCTCTAGTGGTCGGTAGAGGAATGCAGCCTCTAGCGGTCGGTAGAGGAACTGCAGCTCGGTCAATAGAGGAACCGCAGCCTCTAGTGGTCAGTAGAGGAACTGCAGCCTCTAGTGGTCAGTAGAGGAACTGCAGCCTCTAGTGGTCAGTAGAGGAACTGCAGCCTCTAGTGGTCAGTAGAGGAACTGCAGCCTCTAGTGGTCAGTAGAGGAACTGCAGCCTCTAGTGGTCAGTAGAGGACTGCAGCCTCTAGCGGTCAGTAGAGGAACTGCAGCCTCTAGCGGTCGGTAGAGGAACTGCAGCCTCTAGGTCAGTAGAGGAACTGCAGCCTCTAAGGGTCGGTAGAGGAATGCAGCCTCTAGCGGTCAATAGAGGAACGCGCAGCCTCTAGCGGTCGGTAGAGGAACTGCAGCCTCTAGCGGTCGGTAGAAACTGCAGCCTCTAGCGGTAGGTAGAGAAACTACAGCCTCTAGCGGTCGGTAGAGGAACCGCAGCCTCTAGCTGTCGGTAGAGGAACCGTATCCTCTAGCGTCTAGAGAACCGCAGCCTCTAGTGGTCGGTAGAGGAAACTGCAGCCTCTAGCGGTCGGTAGAGAAACGCAGCCTCTAGCGTCGGTAGAGGAAAACGGTCGGTAGAGGAACCAGCCTCTAGCGGTCGGTAGAGGAACCGCAGCCTCTAGGGTCTAGTGGTCGGTAGAGGAACTGCAGCCTCTAGCGGTCGGTAGAGGAACCGCAGCCTCTAGCGGTCGGTAGAGGAACCGCAGCCTCTAGTGGTCGGTAGAGGAACTGCAGCCTCTAGTGGTCGGTAGAGGAACCGCAGCCTCTAGTGGTCGGTAGAGGAACCGCAGCTCTAGCGGTCGGGTAGAGGAACCGCAGCCTCTAGCGGTCGGTAGAGGAACTGCAGCCTCTAGCGGTCGGTAGAGGAAACTGCAGCCTCTAGTGGTCGGTAGAGGAACTGCAGCCTCTAGCGGTCGGTGGTAGAGGAACTGCAGCCTCTAGTGGTCGTAGAGGAACTGCAGCTCTAGCGGTCGGTGGTAGAGGAACTGCAGCCTCTAGTGGTCGGTAGAGGAACTGCAGCCTCTAGCAGTGGTCGGTAGAGGAACTGCAGCCTCTAGCGGTCGGTAGAGGAACTAGCCTCTAGCGGTCGGTAGGTAGAGGAACCGCAGCCTCTAGCGGTCGGTAGAGGAACCGCAGCCTCTAGCGGTCGGTAGAGGAACGCAGCCTCTAGCGGTCGGTAGAGGAACTGCAGCCTCTAGGGTCGGTAGAGGAAACTGCAGCCTCTAGCGGTCGGTAGAGGAACTGCAGCCTCTAGCGGTCGGTAGAGGAACTGCAGCCTCTAGCGGTCGGTAGAGGAAACTGCAGCCTCTAGCGGTCGGTAGTAGAGGAACTGCAGCCTCTAGCGGTCGGTAGAGGAAACTGCAGCCTCTAGTGGTCGGTAGAGGAACTGCAGCCTCTAGCGGTCGGTAGAGGAAAACTGCAGCCTCTAGTGGTCGGTAGAGGAACTGCAGCCTCTAGCGGGGGTAGAGGTAGAGGAAGCTACGGCCTCTAGAGTAGAGGAACCGTAGCCTTCTAGCGGTCGGTAGAGGAACCAAGCCTCTAGCGGTCGGTAGAACTGGCTCTAGAGAGAAACTGCAGCCTCTAGTGGTCGGTAGAGGAACCGCAGCCTCTAGTGGTAGAGGAACCGTAGCCTCTAGCGGTCGGTATAGAGGAACCACAGCCTCTAGCGGTCGGTAGAGGAACTGCAGCCTCTAGTGGTCGGTATAGAGGAAACTGCAGCCTCTAGTGGTCGGTAGAGGAACTGCAGCCTCTAGCGGTCGGTTAGAGGAAAACTGCAGCCTCTAGTGGTCGGTAGAGGAACTGCAGCCTCTAGTGGTCGTAGAGGAACTGCAGCCTCTAGGTCGGGTGTAGTCGGTAGAGGCAGTAGAGGAACCCAGCCTCTGGTCGGTTAGAGGAACCAGCCTCTAGCGGTCGGTAGAGGAACCACAGCCTCTAGTGGTCGGTAGAGGAACCGTAGCCTCTAGCGGTCGGTAGAGGAACCACAGCCTCTAGTGGCTGGTAGAGGGAACCACAGCCTCTAGTGGTCGGTAGAGGAACCGCAGCCTCTAGCGGTCAGTAGAGGAACCACAGCCTCTAGTGGTCCGTAGAGGAACCGTAGCCTCTAGCGGTCGGTAGAGGAACCGTGGCTTCTAGCGGTCGGTAGAGGAACCACAGCTCTAGTGGCTGGTAGAGGAAGCAAGCTCTAGTCGGTAGAGGAAAGCCTCTAGTACGGTCGTAGAGCTCTAGCGGTCGGTAGAGGAACCACAGCCTCTAGTAGTCGGTCGGTAGAGGAACCGTAGCCTCTAGCGGTCGGTAGAGGAACCACAGCCTCTCGTGGGTCGGTAGAGGAACCACAGCCTCTAGCGGTCGGTAGAGGAACCACAGCCTCTATGGCTGGTAGAGGAACCGCACCTCTAGTGGTCGGTAGAGGAACCGTAGCCTCTAGCGGTCGGTAGGAACCACAGCCTCTAGTGGTCGGTAGAGGAAACCGTAGCCTCTAGGGTCGGTAGAGGAACCACAGCCTCTAGTGGCTGGTAGAGGAACCCAGCAGGTCCTCTAGGGAACTCGTATAGCGGAATAAGGCCGTAGGGTCTAGGAATAGTCGGTAGAGAAGTGGCTAGCGGGGTAAGGAACACAGCCTCTAGGGTCGGTTAGAGGAACCGTAGCCTCTAGCGGTCGGTAGAGGGTAGAGGACAGAACAGGCCTCTAGCGGTCGGTAGAGAACCAGCCTCTAGCTGGTCGGTAGAGGAACAGCCCTAGGTCGGGTAGAGGAAAAGCCTCTAGCCTTCGGTATAGAGGGCGGGTTAGAGAAACTGCAGCCTCTAGCGGTCGGTAGAGGAACCGTAGCCTAGGGCGGGGTAGAGGAACCGTAGCTCTAGTCGGTAGTAGAGGAACCAGCCTCTAGGGTCGGTAGAGGAACCGTAGCCTCTAGCGGTCGGTAGAGGAACCACAGCCTCTAGTGGTCGGTAGAGGAACCGTAGCCTCTAGCGGTCGGTAGAGGAAGGAACCGAGCCTCTAGCGGTCGGTTAGAGGAACCACAGCCTCTAGTGGTCGGTAGAGGAACCGTAGCCTCTAGCGGTCGGTAGAGGAACCGAGCCTCTAGCGGTCGGTAGAGGAACCACAGCTCTAGGGTCGGTAGAGGAACCACAGCCTCTAGTGGTCGAGAGGTAGAGGAAACCGTAGCCTCTAGCGGTCGGTAGAGGAACCACAGCCTCTAGTGGTCGGTAGAGGAACCGTAGCCTCTAGTCGGTCGGTAGAGGAACCACAGCCTCTAGTGGTAGCGGTAGAGGAACCACAGCCTCTAGTCGGTAGAGGCAGCCTCTAGGTAGCCTCTAGTCGGTAGAGGAACCGTAGCCTCTAGCGGTCGGTAGAGGAACCGTAGCTTCTAGCGGTCGGTAGAGGAACCACAGCCTCTAGTGGTCGGTAGAGGAAGCACAGCCTCTAGCGGTCGGTAGAGGAACCGTAGCTTCTAGCGGTCGGTAGAGGAACCACTCAGCCTCGGTAGAGGGAACCGTAGCCTCTAGCGGTCGGTAGAGGGAAACCACAGCCTCTAGTGGTCGGTAGAGGAACCGTAGCCTCTAGCGGTCGGTAGAGGAACCGTAGCTTCTAGCGGTCGGTAGAGGAACCACAGCCTCTAGTGGTGGTAGAGGAACCACAGCCTCTAGTGGTCGGTAGAGGAACCGTAGCCTCTAGCGGTCGGTAGGAACCACAGCCTCTAGTGGTCGGTAGAGGTACCGGTAGAGGAACCACAGCTAGCGGTCGGTAGAGGCGGCCTCTAGGTCGGTAGAGGAACCACAGCCTCTAGTGGTCGGTAGAGGTGAAGCCTCTAGGTCGGTAGAGGAACCACAGCCTCTAGTGGTCGGTAGAGGAACCACAGCCTCTAGTGGTCGGTAGAGGAACCGTAGCCTCTAGCGGTCGGTAGAGGAACACAGCCTCTAGTGGGCGGTATTAGAGGAACCGTAGCCTCTAGCGGTCGGTAGAGGAACCGTAGCTTCTAGCGGTCGGTAGAGGAACCACAGCCTCTAGTGGTCGGTAGAGGAACCGTAGCCTCTAGCGGTCGGTAGAGGAACCACAGCCTCTAGTGGTCGGTAGAGGAACCGTAGCCTCTAGCGGTCGGTAGAGGAACCGTAGCTTCTAGCGGTCGGTAGAGGAACCACAGCCTCTAGTGGTCGGTAGAGGAACCATAGCCTCTAGCGGTCGGTAGAGGAACCACAGCCTCTAGTGGTCGGTAGAGGAACCGTAGCCTCTAGCGGTCGGTAGAGGAACCACAGCCTCTAGTGGTCGGTAGAGGAACCGTAGCCTCTAGCGGTCGGTAGAGGAACCGTAGCTTCTAGCGGTCGGTAGAGGAACCACAGCCTCTAGTGGTCGGTAGAGGAACCGTAGCCTCTAGCGGTCGGTAGAGGAACCACAGCCTCTAGTGGTCGGTAGAGGAACCGTAGCCTCTAGCGGTCGGTAGAGGAACCGTAGCTTCTAGCGGTGGTAGAGGAACCACAGCCTCTAGTGGTCGGTAGAGGAACCGCAGCCTCTAGTGGTCGGTAGGAGGCCGTCCTCTAGCGGTCGGTAGAGGAACCACAGCCTCTAGTAGAGCGGTCGGTAGGTAGAGGAACCACAGCCTCTAGTGGTCGGTAGAGGAACCTGTAGCCTCTAGCGGTCGGTTAGAGGAACCGTAGCCTCTAGCGGTCGGTAGAGGAACCACAGCCTCTAGTGGTCGGTGGTCGGTAGAGGAACCGTAGCCTCTAGCGGTCGGTAGAGGAACCACAGCCTCTAGTGGTCGGTAGAGGAAACCGTAGCTAGCTCTAGCGGTCGGTAGTAGAGGAACCACCAGCCTCTAGTGGTCGGTAGAGGAACCGCAGCCTCTAGCGGTCGGTAGAGGAACCGTAGCTCTAGCGGCGGTCGGTAGGGGAACCACAGCCTCTAGTGGTCGGTAGAGAGGAACCGTAGCCTCTAGCGAGTCGGTCGGTAGAGGAACCACAGCCTCTAGTGGTCGGTAGAGGAACCGTAGCCTCTAGCGGTCGGTAGTTTCTCGGTCGGTAGAGGAAACCACAGCCTCTAGTGGTCGGTAGAGGAACCGAGCCTCTAGCGGTCGGTAGAGGAACACAGGCTCTAGTGGCTCGGTCGGTAGAGGAACCACAGCCTCTAGCGGTCGGTAGAGGAACCGTAGCCTCTAGCGGTCGGTAGAGGAACCACAGCCTCTAGTGGTCGGTAGAGGAACGTAGCCTCTAGCGGTCGGTAGAGGAACCGCAGCCTCTAGCGGTCGGTAGAGGAACCACAGCCTCTAGCCTCTAGCGGTCGGTAGTAGAGGAACCGTAGCCTTCTAGCGGTCGGTAGAGGAACCACAGCCTCTAGTGGTCGGTAGAGGAACCGTAGCCTCTAGCGGTCGGTAGAGGAACCACAGCTCTAGTGGTCGGTAGAGGAAACCGTAGCCTCTAGCGGTCGGTAGAGGAACCGTAGCTTCTAGCGGTCGGTAGAGGAACCACAGCCTCTAGTGGTCGGTTAGAGGAACCGTAGCCTCTAGCGGTCGGTAGAGGAACCACAGCCTCTAGTGGTCGGTAGAGGAACCGTAGCCTCTAGTGGTCGGTTAGGTAGAGGAACCACAGCCTCTAGTGGTCGGTAGAGGAACCGTAGCCTCTAGCGGTCGGTAGAGGAACCGTAGCTTCTAGCGGTCGGTAGAGGAACCACAGCCTCTAGTGGTCGGTAGAGGAACCGTAGCCTCTAGCGGTCGGTAGAGGAACCACAGCCTCTAGTGGTCGGTAGAGGTCGGTAGAGGAAACCGTAGCCTCTAGTAGCGGTCGGGTAGAGGAACCGTAGCTTCTAGCGGTCGGCCTCTAGAGGAACCCAGCCTCTAGTGGTCGGGTAGAGGAACCGTAGCCTCTAGCGGTCGGTAGAGGAACCACAGCCTCTAGTGGTCGGTAGAGGAACCACAGCCTCTAGTGGTCGGTAGAGGAACCGTAGCCTCTAGCGGTCGGTAGAGGAACCAGCCTCTAGGGTCGGTAGAGGAACCACAGCCTCTAGTGGTCGGTAGAGGAACCGTAGCCTCTAGCGGTCGGTAGAGGAACCACAGCCTCTAGTGGTCGGTAGAGGAACCACAGCCTCTAGTGGGTCGGTAGAGGAACCGTAGCCTCTAGCGGTCGGTAGAGAGGAACCCACAGCCTCTAGTGGTCGGTAGAGGAACCAGCCTCTAGTGGTCGGTAGAGTAGTGGTTAGAGGAACCGTAGCCTCTAGTGGTCGGTAGAGGAACCGTAGCCTCTAGCGGGTCGGTAGAGGAAACCACAGCCTCTAGTGGTCGGTAGGTAGAGGAAACCGTAGCCTCTAGCGGTCGGTAGAGGAAACTGCAGCCTCTAGTGGTCGGTAGAGGAACCGTAGCCTCTAGCGGTCGGTAGAGGAACCACAGCCTCTAGTGGTCGGTAGAGGAACCGCAGCCTCTAGCGGTCGGTAGAGGAACCACAGCCTCTAGTGGTCGGTAGAGGAACCACAGCCTCTAGTGGTCGGTAGAGGAACCGTAGCCTCTAGCGGTCGGTAGAGGAACCGTAGCTTCTAGCGGTCGGTAGAGGAACCACAGCCTCTAGTGGTCGGTAGAGGAACCGTAGCCTCTAGCGGTCGGTAGAGGAACCACAGCCTCTAGTGGTCGGTAGAGGAACCACAGCCTCTAGTGGTCGGTAGAGGAACCGTAGCCTCTAGCGGTCGGTAGAGGAACCACAGCCTCTAGTGGTCGGTAGAGGAACCGTAGCCTCTAGCGGTCGGTAGAGGAACCACAGCCTCTAGTGGCTGGTAGAGGAACCACAGCCTCTAGTGGTCGGTAGAGGACCTGCAGCCATCTGGATTATTTCAGTCCACGTTTCCAGTTTTTATTCCTCATTTCCAGAAGAAGGAAAACAAATTTAATCCTGATTTTTCAGCGTTTCATTTCCTCCTTGTTCGGTTCAGGAGGCGTCGCTGTATTCTCATTAACGTTGGACGACTTTCGTATCTCAGATTCGGTGAACGGGCTGCGATGCTGGAAGTTCTGCTGGAACAGAATCTGCTACTGGTTCTGACTCCATTCTGCTCTCGGAGAACATCTGGAACACATCTGCATTCATGATTCATATTTCTAAAAGCAGCCGCCTCGTCTGTGAGTGAGTTTCCTGTTTCAGCTGGATCTAAGCGTCGTTTTAGTGACGGCTCTGCTGTCACGGTCCTGAGACTCTGGTCTCCTCTGGATGGTCTCCTGGTCTGAAGCTTCGGGCTCCTGGTCCTGGTCCGGGTCCTGGTCCTGGTCCTGGTCCGGGTCCTTCCTCTGGGTCGTCTCTGAGCCTCTCAGCCAGAACTCGAGGCGGCGATCTTCAGATTTTTGTGTGGAACCTCAAATATGTGAGCTGCTCTGGTCCTGGATCAGGTTTCTCTGGGTGTTGTCTTCACCCAGAGTCCAGTCCAGAACTTCAAACCTCAATCTTTAAAACCCCCGGATCAGAACAGATCCGGGTTCTGAAAGCGACACCTCTGCTGGCTCAGTCATGAAGAGGGTGTCCAGCTCTGTTACCGTTCAGTCCTCTCCTGGTCCTGATCCAGCAGCTGGTTCTGATTCCAGACGGATCCTGGTCTTCTGATCCGAGCTCGTGTCCCGGGACTGAACTTAGGAGGAGCCTCAGTTCCTGATCCTCCAACACATCAGTGCTTCAGGCCATAAACTCTATCAGAACAGGATGGTCCAGGATTTGGACCCCCTCCCCCCCTCTGAGTGGGGGAGGGGGGGTCTCTGAGTCCCCCCCCCCCCATCACTCAGCAGCTGGATGTTTGAGACACGTTCAGAGGGAACCAGAGTCCAGATCCTGTTCATGAGACGATTAAAGTAAATGAAACGAGCAAACAGACGAGCAGACGACCTAAAGACCAGAATAACGACCGGACCGGACCAACGACCGGACCGGACCAAACCGACTGGACAACAACGACCGGACCAACGACCGGACCAACGAATGGACCAACGACCGGACCAAACGACGGACCAAACGACTGGACCAACGACGGACAACGACCGGACCACGACGGACCAACGACCGGACCAACGAACCGGACCAACGGACCGGACCACGACCGGGACCAACGACCGGACCAACGACGGACCGACCGGACCAACGACCGGACCAACGACTGGACCAACGACCGGACCAACGACCGGACCAACGACCGGAACCACGACCGGACCGGACCAACGACCGGACCAACGACCGGACCAACGACGGACCAACCGGACCGACCGGACCCGACCGACCAACGACCGGACCAACGACCGGACGACCGGACCAACGACCGGACCAACGACCGGACCAACGACCGGACCAACGACCGGACCAACGACCGGACCAACGACTGGACCAACGACGGACCAACGACTGGACCAACGACGGACCAACGACCGGACCAACGGACCGGACCAAACGACCGGACCAACGGACCAACGACCGGACCAACGACCCGGACCAACGACCGACCAACGACCGGACCAACTACTGGACCAACGACTGGACCAACGACTGGACCAACGACCGGTTTGACGCCCGGACCAATGACCGGTTTAATGACTGAACCAACAATCGGTTTCCAACATGTTTGTGTTGGAAAGTAATTAATTTCTCAAAACTGAAACTTTATTTTTTATATTTGTCCCATTTCATCATAAAATCACGAATTTCACTAAACTAAATTTTAATTCGATTTTAAAATCAAATTAGAATTTACCAGTCTACCTGAGTTTATGAGGAAACCAACTGGCAGGTCTGAGGAGACCTCATGGACGAGGTCTTTGGTTGGACCCTGAGCTGGTCTGAACTCAAAGAACTGAAGGAGAAGAACGGACCAGACCTGCAGGAGGACCTGCAGGAGGACCTGCAGGAAGACCTGCAGGAGGACCTGGAGACCTGCAGGAGGACCTGCAGGGGGACCTTCAGGAGGACCTTCAGGGGGACCTGCAGGAGGACCTTCAGGGGGACCTTCAGGAGGACCTGGAGACCTACAGGAGGACCTGCAGGAGGACCTGCAGGAGGACCTTCAGACCTGCAGGAGGACCTGCAGGAGGACCTGCAGGAGGACCTTCAGGAGGACCTTCAGGAGGACCTTCAGGAGGACCTGCAGGAGGACCTTCAGGAGGACCTGCAGGAGGACCTGCAGGAGGACCTGCAGACCTGCAGGCTGCTGAATCATGGAGGTGAAGCAGGATCTCAATAACTTCTGGACGTGTCTTCAGTTCCTCCTGTTTTCTTTCCTTCTTCTGAGGTTTTGTTCATATAAACAGTTTTGTTTGGTCTTTTGTTGCATCATCTCTCCACAGAAACCGGAGCTGCTCTGCCTGGCTGCTGGACTGGAGGACTGCAGGGTCCGGGGCAGCGTGCTGGACCTCTGACCTCTGACCTCTGACCTCTGACCTCTGACCTCTGACCTCTGACCTCTACCGGGCCTCTGCTGAGGAGGCGGCCGGGATCGATCGCCCGGTTTCAGGAGGAGCGGCGCTTTTATGAGCGGAGGACGGCGGGTCAGCGGTCACGGCTCGCTGCGGCTCCTCTGATTGGCCGGTCCTGACGGGAAACTGGGCGTGTGCGTTCTTGGCACGACGTCCGTGAACACGCAGACGCACCGCGGGGAAATTCCACAACCTGAACACACACACACACACACACACCTGTGTGTTTTGCTGAGCTTGTGGGGACCCAGGATCTCTGCAGGACCTCTCAGAGTCCTCACCTGAATCCCGTCACATCCTCAGATCTTCAGTTTCAGATCTTCAGTTTCGCTCTGGGAAACCGGAGCCGGATCACAGACGTGTATCCCTGAACTGGACCCGCTCCGCTGAAGAGAAGCTCAGAAGCCAGCGCCGGTCCTCACAGAGATGGCAACGCTGGCCACAGAGACCCAGAGAAATGAGCTGGACCGGGTTTATCAGCTGTTATTGTTGGCCTCCACCAGAGCGTGTGGTGTGTTTAATGACCTGCTGGACAAAAGCAGCCGAAAAGAGCAAAAACACTCGACCAGCAAGTGTGTGTGCGTGTGTGTGTGTGTGTGTGTGTGTGTGTGTGTGTGTGTGTGTGTGTGTGTGCTGAAGGACATGTGCCTCACACATGGAAACGTTTAAAGACAGAAAGACTCTTAAAATGACTCCAACTGCTCTCCTGCTCTCTCTGAGCTGTCACTCACAGCAGCTCACCAACCAGCCTGCTGTAGAGGAAGAACTGGACACACCCTCTGTGATGTCATCACGGGTTTACAGCAGTGCCAGTGTATAATATTATTCATTTTGAACTGATAAAAATTGTCAAAAGAATATTACTGATGGCATCCTGGGCTGCGTCACATGACTCAGCTCCTCAGATCTGATTTGTTCTGGAGTGTTTCTGGAGATGTTCTGATGCTTCAGTCCAGACTGGAGGGAAAACTCTTTATTTATCTTTTTGTTTCACAGGAAACATCCCAGAGTCAGAATCAGGCTGGATCCAACCTTTGACCCCACCTGGCAGAACCCTGCTGAGCCCCGACACACCTGGAATCACACCTGGAAACACACCTGGAAACACACCTGGAATCACACCTGGAAACATACCTGGAATCACACCTGAAAACACCTGGAAACACACCTTGAAAACATACCTGGAATCACACCTGGAAACACACCTGGAATCACACCTGGAAACACACCTGGAATCACACCTGAAAACACCTGGAAACACACCTTGAAAACATACCTGGAATCACACCTGGAAACACACCTGGAATCACACCTGAAAACACCTGGAAACACACCTGGAACACACCTGGAAAACCACACCTGGAAAACACACCTGGAAATCACACCTGAAACACACCTGGAATCACACCTGGAATCACACCTGGAACCACACCTGGAAACACACCTGGAATCAAACCTGGAATCACACCTGGAAACACACCTGGAAACACACCTGAAAATGCACCTGGAAACGCACCTGGAAATACACCTGGAATCACACCTGGAACCACACCTGGAAACACACCTGGAAACATACCTGGAATCACACCTGGAAACACACCTGGAATCACACCTGAAAACACCTGGAAACACACCTGGAAACATACCTGGAATCACACCTGGAAACATACCTGGAATCACACCTGAAAACACCTGGAAACACACCTGGAATCACACCTGGAAACATGCCTGGAATCACACCTGGAATCACACCTGGAACTACACCTGGAAACATACCTGGAATCAAACCTGGAAACACACCTGAAAACGCACCTGGAAACACACCTGGAATCAAACCTGGAATCACACCTGGTTAAACCTGAACCAGACCAGGACCAGGACCAGGAGTCCCTAATCAAGCTCCAGTGAAACCCAGAGGAAGAGTCCAGGTCTTGTCCAGGTAAACCTGATCTCCAGACCTCAGACCACATTCAGAACCTGATCCAGTCCGGAGTCCCAACCAGCCCCAGTCAGACCTGCAGGAATTCCTGTTCAGGTCCTGAGAAAGCTTCGATGAAACCCAGTGGAGATTCTGATGACGACCCAAACGGACCCAGAGAAGGTGCAGTACAGGTTCCTGATCGGTTCCTGATCGGTTCCTGATCGGTTCCTGATCGGTTCCTGATCGGTTCCTGGCAGTGACGGTGGAGGTTTCTGGTCCAGACACAGAAACGTAAATGCGTCTGTTTGTCCTTCAGCCCGGTTTCACGTTCCTGCCTGGTTCCTGTCTGGTTCCTGTCTGGTTCCTGCCTGGTTCCTGCCTGGTTCCTGTCTGGTTCCGGTCTGGTTCCTGTCTGGTTCCTGTCTGGTTCCTGTCTGCTCACCAACATCTGGACGTGTTCTGGAGGACCGATCCCCAGCGGTCCAGCGGGCCTGGAGGTTCTGAGGATGTTTAGCTGTAGCAGAGAGGAGCGATGACAGCAGCAGAGGACTCGTCTGTTTACGGAGGAAACAAAGACGGTGGTTTCCGGAGGTCTTCCTCTGGGTTCTGATGGACCCGCAGACGGCCCGGCTGAGTTTACTCCAGCAGGAAACCCGACTCTGACAGCGTCTCAGAGTAAACAGTCTGGCTCCAGCCGGCCCGGCCCAAAGCAGAAACACGTGTTGGCTCAGAGCTGCGGTAATCTGATTACAGCTCAGACCCGTGTTCATGTGCACATACGACCCGACACGGAGAAGCTTCTGGATTTAGTTCATTAAAACAAACTCGGGCCGCTCTGGTTCTGGTTCTCCACAACACCTTCACGACCAGGACGGACCTCCTGCTCTGAACGACATGTTTCATCTGAATCCAGTTTATCTCAGCAGCCTTCAGACCATCTAGAACCTTCTAGAACATCTCAGCACCTACTGGACCAGTGATGTTCTGAGGTTCTAGAGGTTCTAGAAGAGCAAACAGCTGCTGGGCTGCAGATGTTTCTGCAAGGACGTATCTCAGGATGGACCAGGATGATTGAGGTCCTCATATCTCTCCACGTCTCTGAGAGAACTGGGACATCATGACGGTCTAAAACATAAGCAGAAAGATTAGAGGAGGTCCAGGAAGAACATCTGAAGCAGAGCTGTGGAAACACCTGATCCAGCACCTGATCCAGCACCTGGTCCAGCACCTGGTCCAGCACCTGATCCAGCACCTGATCCAGCACCTGGTCCAGCACCTGGTCCAGCACCTGGTCCAGAACCCAGCACCTGATCCAGCACCTGATCAGCACCCAGCACCTGATCCAGCACCTGATCCAGCACCTGATCCAGCACCTGGATCCAGACCTATCCACCTGGTCCAGCACCTGATCCAGCACCTGGTCCAGCACCTGTCCAGCACCTGATCCAGCACCTGGTCCAGCACCTGATCCAGCATGTCCAGCACCTGGTCCAGCACCTGATCCAGCACCTGGTCCAGCACCTGATCCAGCCCTGGTCCAGCACCTGGTCCAGCACCTGGTCCAGCACCTGATCCAGCACCTGGTCCAGCACCTTCCAGCACCTGGTCCAGCACTGATCCAGCACCTGATCCAGCACCTGATCCAGCACCTGATCCAGCACCTGATCCAGCACCTGGTCCAGCACCTGGTCCAGCACCCGGTCCAGCACCTGATCCAGCACCTGATCCAGCACCTGGTCCAGCACCTGATCCAGCACCTGATCCAGCACCTGCAACCGCAAATATACGTTTCCCTTCGTCTGGTCGTGAGAAGTGATCATCAGATCAACAAAGTCCCTTCAGGCAGGAACCCATCAGAAACCAGGACACCAGATCAAGACTTCTTCTTCAAGACCTACCTGTCACAGTCAGGTCAACATTGGTTCTGTTGGTCCAGATGGTTCTGAGTCACAGATGGACTGTTTTCCTCCAGAAGCTGATGACCGAGGAGCTGATGAAGCCGTCTGGATGGAAGCTGAAGCATCTTCAGGAACCAAGAAGAAGACGTCCAGCGTTGAAGGATCACCAGGACCCGGAGCCTGGAGTTCTGGATCTGAGGAGTTCTGGATCTGAGGAGTCCTGGATCTGAGGAGTTCTGGATCTGAGGAGTTCTGGATCTGAGTTCTGGATCTGAGGAGTTCTGGATCTGAGGAGTTCTGGATCTGAGTTCTGGATCTGAGGAGTTCTGGATCTGAGGAGTTCTGGATCTGAGGAGTTCTGGATCTGAGGAGTTCTGGATCTGAGGAGTTCTGGATCTGAGTTCTGGATCTGAGGAGTCCTGGATCTGAGTTCTGGATCTGAGGAGTTCTGGATCTGAGGAGTTCTGGATCTGAGTTCTGGATCTGAGGAGTTCTGGATCTGGATCTGAAGAGTTCTGGATCTGAGGAGTCCTGGATCTGAGGAGTTCTGGATCTGAGGAGTCCTGGATCTGAGGAGTTCTGGATCTGAGGAGTTCTGCATCTGAGGAGTTCTGGATCTGAGTCCTGGATCTGAGGAGTTCTGGATCTGAGGAGTCCTGGATCTGAGGAGTTCTGGATCTGGATCTGAGGAGTTCTGGATCTGAAGAGTTCTGGATCTGAGGAGTTCTGGATCTGAGGAGTTCTGGATCTGAGGAGTCCTGGATCTGAGTTCTGGATCTGAGGAGTTCTGGATCTGAGGAGTTCTGGATCTGAGGGAGTTCTGAGGAGTTTCTGGATCTGAGTTCTGGATCTGAGGACGCTCCTCGGCTTCAGGTTGGAGACCTGCGTCTAACTGATGACAATAACATCTGGAAAACCAGAACCTGGTGGTGACGTCCATGAGTCCATTTGAGCAGCAGCGAATTCATTCTCCATCATAAACGCTCACACGTGAGCTTTTCCACCGCCGGCGCTCCTGGGCAGCGAACCGGCGCTGGGAGCCCACAGGAAGTGGAGCGGCGTGGAGTTTCCACCGCCAGGAGCTCCTGCGGGCTGCTGGGTAATTCCCTCCATCCTGTAGCTCGGGTCTGGAAGGTGGTTTGAGACTGGTGGAGGTGGTCCTGGTGGTCCCCGGTGGTCCTGGTGGTACTGGTGGTACTGGTGGTACTGGTGGTGGTACGGTGGTCCGGGGTGGTGGTCCCGGTGGTGGGTGGTCCATGGTGGTCCGGTGGGGTGGTGGTCCCGGTGGTCCCGGTGGTCCCGGTGGTGGTCCTGGTGGTCCTGGTGGTCCGGTGGTGGTGGGTCCTGGTGGTCCCAGGTGGTCCGGTGGTCCTGGTGGTCCTGGTGGTCCCGGTGGTCCCTGGTGGTCCTGGTGGTCCTGGTGGGTGGTCCCGGTGGTCCGGTGGTGGTCTGGTGGTGGTGGTGGTCCTGGTGGGTCCGGTGGTCCCGGGTGGTCCCTGGTGGTCCTGGTGGTCCTGGTGGTCCCGGTGGTACAGGTGGTCCGGTGGTCCCGGTGGTCCGGTGGTGGTGGTCCCTGTGGTGGTGGTACCGGGTGGTGGTCCTGGTGGTCCCGGTGGTGGTCCCGGTGGTGGTCCTGGTGGTCCTGGTGGTCCCG
>JAGFBZ010000380.1:319235-329235 GCA_018398805.1 Hirundichthys speculiger | reverse complement strand
GTCAACGCTGGGATGACGTCTATATAGACAGGTGGAGGTCAACGCTGGGATGACGTCTATATAGACAGGTGGAGGTCAACGCTGGGATGACGTCTATATAGACAGGTGGAGGTCAACGCTGGGATGACGTCTATATAGACGGGTGGAGGTCAACGCTGGGGATGACGTCTATATAGACAGGTGGAGGTCAACGCTGGGATGACGTCTATATAGACAGGTGGAGGTCAACGCTGGGATGACGTCTATATAGACAGGTGGAGGTCAACGCTGGGATGACGTCTATATAGACAGGTGGAGGTCAACGCTGGGATGACGTCTATATAGACAGGTGGAGGTCAACGCTGGGATGACGTCTATATAGACAGGTGGAGGTCAACGCTGGGATGAGACGTCTATATAGACAGGTGGAGGTCAACGCTGGGATGACGTCTATATAGACAGGTGGAGGTCAACGCTGGGATGACGTCTATATAGACAGGTGGAGGTCAACGCTGGGATGACGTCTATATAGACAGGTGGAGGTCAACGCTGGGATGACGTCTATATAGACAGGTGGAGGTCAACGCTGGGATGACGTCTATATAGACAGGTGGAGGTCAACGCTGGGATGACGTCTATATAGACAGGTGGAGGTCAACGCTGGGATGACGTCTATATAGACAGGTGGAGGTCAACGCTGGGATGACGTCTATATAGACGGGTGGAGGTCAACGCTGGGATGACGTCTATATAGACAGGTGGAGGTCAACGCTGGGGATGACGTCTATATAGACAGGTGGAGGTCAACGCTGGGATGACGTCTATATAGACAGGTGGAGGTCAACGCTGGGATGACGTCTATATAGACAGGTGGAGGTCAACGCTGGGATGACGTCTATATAGACAGGTGGAGGTCAACGCTGGGATGACGTCTATATAGACAGGTGGAGGTCAACGCTGGGATGACGTCTATATAGACAGGTGGAGGTCAAACGCTGGGATGACGTCTATATAGACAGGTGGAGGTCAACGCTGGGATGACGTCTATATAGACGGGTGGAGGTCAACGCTGGGATGACGTCTATATAGACAGGTGGAGGTCAACGCTGGGATGACGTCTATATAGACAGGTGGAGGTCAACGCTGGGATGACGTCTATATAGACGGGTGGAGGTCAACGCTGGGATGACGTCTATATAGACAGGTGGAGGTCAACGCTGGGATGACGTCTATATAGACAGGTGGAGGTCAACGCTGGGATGACGTCTATATAGACAGGTGGAGGTCAACGCTGGGATGACGTCTATATAGAGGGTGGAGGTCAACGCTGGGATGACGTCTATATAGACAGGTGGAGGTCAACGCTGGGATGACGTCTATATAGACAGGTGGAGGTCAACGCTGGGATGACGTCTATATAGACAGGTGGAGGTCAACGCTGGGATGACGTCTATATAGACAGGTGGAGGTCAACGCTGGGATGACGTCTATATAGACAGGTGGAGGTCAACGCTGGGATGACGTCTATATAGAGGGTGGAGGTCAACGCTGGGATGACGTCTATATAGACAGGTGGAGGTCAACGCTGGGATGACGTCTATATAGACAGGTGGAGGTCAACGCTGGGATGACGTCTATATAGACAGGTGGAGGTCAACGCTGGGATGACGTCTATATAGACGGGTGGAGGTCAACGCTGGGATGACGTCTATATAGACAGGTGGAGGTCAACGCTGGGATGACGTCTATATAGACAGGTGGAGGTCAACGCTGGGATGACGTCTATATAGACGGGTGGAGGTCAACGCTGGGATGACGTCTATATAGACAGGTGGAGGTCAACGCTGGGATGACGTCTATATAGAAGGGTGGAGGTCAACGCTGGGATGACGTCTATATAGACAGGTGGAGGTCAACGCTGGGATGACGTCTATATAGACGGGTGGAGGTCAACTGGGATGGTCTATATAGGGTGGAGGTCAACGCTGGGATGACGTCTATATAGACAGGTGGAGGTCGCTGGGATGACGTCTATATAGACGGGTGGAGGTGAACGCTGGGATGACGTCTATATAGACGGGTGGAGGTCAACGCTGGGATGACGTCTATATAGACAGGTGGAGGTCAGATGTCCTCATTGCTCCAGTGAAGACGTCTGCAGTTATAGAAACATCACGGTAGCAGAGTTCTGTCCAGATGCAGAAGGGAGTTTTCTCTTTAATCCCATATTCACTCATTGTAGAGCAGGAATGGAAAAAACCTGGCCAATAAACATGCAGCTGAAGTGACTCCAGAAGGCTGCGTTCACCAGCCTTTGTTAATTAAAAATATCCCAGACTAACGAGCAATAAAAGAGCAGCACATCATCTGATGGAGCCACATCAGGAGAACATTCCAGAAACCTTCAGTCATGGTGATACGCAGGAACCAACTCAACCTCCAAACCCTGAAGGCCCCGTCTGCCAGCAGCTGACACTCACTTTTATTCTGACAGGCACTTCCTGTCGTGCACACACACACAGATGCACACATATATACACACATGCACTCACATGCACTCTCTCTCAGTGGACAGGCTCTAATTGACAGTAATTGTTGGGTCATTATCTGAAGTTTGAACCACGCGACCCTGAAACTATCTGACCCTCTGTTGATGTGTGTGTGTGTGTACAACTTGTCTATGTGAGTCTGTGGGGACTCTGGTCCAGTCCAACCACTGTCAGACCAGGACTGAGTCCTCAGAAAGAAGTTAAACATACACCTGTTTGTGTGTGCATGTATGTGTGTGTGTGCCTGTGTGTGCACGTGCGTGCATGTGACAGAGACAATGGTTATCTTCACAGACACAAATGCTCTGATAAATGATGTGTCGAACCACTTCCTGCTGTCCTGCTTGTGTGTGTGAGCTGCTGTCAGATTGTGTCTGACTTCATCATCATCATCTTCATCATCATCATCATCATCGTCGTCATCATCTTCATCATCAGACTCATTCATGACTCTGTGTTGATGTGTTTAATGTTGGTGGTTGTGTTTTTCTTTCTTTGTAGCTGTTGGAAACCTCTAACACAAGAACCATGAATGCAGCAGGAGTGAGTGAGTGTGTGTGTGTGTGTGAGTGTGCATGTGATGTGTGAGTGTGCATGTGATTGTGTGTGTGTCTCAGTGTGCATGTGTGTGTGTGAGTGTGTGTATGTGCATGGGTGAGTGTGCATGTGATTGTGTGTGCTGGCAGGAACAGATAAGGAAAGACAGATGACTCCTCCTCTTCCTCAGCAGGTCAACAGTTCATGGAGCTGAACTTCTTCACACCAACAAAGAAGAACTTTGATGAAGAACAAATCAGGTCAGCTGATCAATGAGTCACATGACAGATGGATGATAATGACTCATCTCTGACCCAGAGCTGATCTGAGGTCCAACAGCTGACCTGGTCTAAATCCAGTCTCAGTCACACCTGAGCTCCAACTCCAACCAGGCAGAGGAGATAATGAAGGAAAAAAGGACAGAGAAGGAAAGGACAAAGGAGACAAGGAAGCAAGAGAGTAGGACAGTGGAGGAGGTGAGGACAGAAGAGGACATGAACTCCAACATGAAACGTTTAACAGGATGGAGCTTGTCTCCTGATTGTCTCCTGCTCGTCTCCTGATCGTCTCCTGCTCTTTCTTTCTTCATCTTCCTCTGGTCTTCTGTTTATCCTCCCTTCATCTTTTTCTGGTCCCCTGACTGTCTCCTGCTCGTCTCTTTCTCGTCTCCTGCTCGTCTCCTGCTCGTCTCCTTGCTCGTCTCCTGCTCGTCTCCTTCTCGTCTCCTGCTCGTCTCTTGCTCGTCTCCTGCTCGTCTCCTTCTCGTTCTCCTCTCGTCTCTTGATCGTCTCCGTCTCTCTTCGTCTCCTCTCGTCATCCTTCTCCTTCTCGTCTCCTTCTCGTCTCCTTCTCGTCTCCTGCTCATCTCCTTCTCGTCTCCTTCTCATCTCCTTGCTCGTCTCCTTCTCGTCTCCTGCTCGTCTCCTTCTCGTCCTCACCTGTCTTGAAGTCATCACAGACTCCAACTATGACGTGGACGTCCACCTGCAGATCGTTGTTCAGTCATTAAAACGTTACCAGAGTCGTATCTGGATGAAGCTTCAGTTTGAGCTCCTTCACTCGTGTTTTCAAGTGTTCAGTCTCTTAAAGTCTCACATCTGGACACTTTTCACATCTGGACACTTTTATTCTTCGTTCCCGCTCCCTGCATCATAAATAACCCGCTACTGATCCGCCATCATGTGACACAGCTGTATTTAACCAACCAGGCTGTCTTCTCTGACCACAGCCAGATGTTTGATGAAGTTAACGTTCCTGAGGTCTGAGCATGACGAGTCAGAGAAGGAAGGAAGGAGGGAGGACAGAAGGACGCAGATGAGGAGACATCTGAGTTCTCTCAGTAGACTCTGCTGCCATCTGCTGGTCAGAGGTGGTACTGCATCAGAGCTCTGCCTATGACATCACCAGTGATCTGCTGGTACTCCCAGTACTGATGGATGATCTCTGGACTGGGACCAGTACGTGGCCATAATGGGCTGTGGGGGAGAACTGGGAGATGGAACAAAACCAGGAGAACCGCCCCGTCACCAGATCCTCCCTCAGCAGGTCCACTGTGGTGACCCAGGTCCAGGTCCAGATGGTCCCCAGGTCCCAGGTTGGTAGGTCCAGGCAGTGTCCAGGTGGCCAGGTGGTCCAGGTCCAGGTCCAGGTCCAGGTCAGGTCAGGTAGGTCCAGGTCCAGGTCCAGGTCCAGTCCAGGTCCAGGTCCAGGTCCAGGTCCAGGTCCAGGTCCAGGTACAGGTCCAGGTCAGGTCCAGGTCCCAGGTCCAACCAGGTAGTCCAGGTCCAGGTCCAGGTCCAGGTCCAGGCCCAGTCCAGGTCCAGTCCCAGGTCCAGGTGTCCAGGTCCAGGTCCCCAGGTCCAGGTCCAGGTCCAGGTCCAGGTCCAGGTCCAGGTCCAGTCCAGGTCCACCAGGTCCAGGTCCAGTCCAGGTCCAGTCCAGGTCCAGTCCAGGTCCAGGTCCAGGTCCAGGTCCATGTCCAGGTCCAGGTCCAGGTCCAGGTCCAGGTCCAGGTCCAGGTCCAGGTCCAGGTCAGGTCCAGGTCCAGGTCCAGGTCCAGGTCCAGGTCCAGGTCCCAGGTCCAGGTCCAGGTCCAGGTCCAGGTCCAGGTCCAGGTCCAGGTCCAGGTCCAGGTCCAGGTCCAGGTCCAGGTCCAGGTCCAGGTCCAGGTCCAGGTCCAGGTCCAGGTCCAGCATGGTCCAGGTCCAGGTCCAGGTCCCAGGAGGTCCAGGTCCAGGTCCAGGCCCAGGTCCCAGGTCCAGGCCAGGTCCAGGTCCAGGTACCCAGGTCCAGGTCCAGGTCCCCAGGTCCCAGGTCCAGGTCCAGGTCCAGGGTCCAGGTCCAGGTCCAGGTCAGGTCCAGGTCCAGGTCCAGGTCCAGGTCCAGGTCCCAGGTCCAGGTCCAGGTCCAGGTCCAGGTCCAGGTGGTCCAGGTCCAGGTCAGGTCCAGGTCAGGTCCAGGCAGGTCCAGGTCCAGGTCAGGTACAGGTCCAGGTCCAGGTCCAGGTCCAGGTCCAGGTCCATGGTCCAGGGTCCAGGTCCAGGTCCACAGGTCCAGGTCCAGGCCAGGTCCAGGTCCAGGCCAGGTCCAGGTCCAGGTCCAGGTCCAGGTACAGGTAGGTCCAGGTCCAGGTCCAGGCCACGGTCCAGTCCAGGTCCAGGTCCAGGTCCAGGTCCAGGGTCCAGGTCCAGGTCCAGGTCCATGTCAGGTCAGGCAGGTCCAGGTCCAGGTCCAGGTCCAGGTCCAGGTCCCATGGTCCAGGTCCAGGTCCAGGTCCAGGTCCAGGTCCAGGTCCAGGTCCAGGTCCAGGTCCAGGTCAGGTCCAGGTCAGGTCCAGGTCCAGGTCCAGTCCAGGTCCAGGTCCAGGTCCAGGTCCAGGTCCAGGTCCAGGTCCAGGTCCAGGTCCAGGTCCAGGCCATGGTCCAGGTCCAGGTCCAGGTCCAGGTCCAGGTCCAGGTCCAGGTCCAGGTCCAGGTCCAGGTCCAGGTCCAGGTCCAGGTGGTCCAGGTCCCAGGTCCCAGGTCCAGGTCCAGGTCCAGGTCCAGGTCCAGGTCCAGGTCCAGTACAGGTCCAGGTCCAGGTCCAGGTCCAGGTCCAGGTCCAGGTCCAGGTTCAGGTCCAGGTCCAGGGTCCAGGTCCCCAGGTCCAGGTCCAGGTCCAGGTCCAGGTCCAGGTCCAGGTCCAGGTCCAGGTCCAGGTCCAGGTCCAGGTCCAGGTCCAGGTCCAGGTCCAGGTCCAGGTCCAGGTCCAGGTCCCAGGTCCCAGGTCCAGGTCCAGGTCCACAGGTCCAGGTCCAGGTCCAGGTCCAGCCAGGTCCCAGGGTCCAGGTCCAGGTCCAGGTCCAGGTCCAGGTCCAGGTCAGGTCCAGGTCCAGGTCCAGGTCCAGGTCCAGGTCAAGGTCCAGGTCCCAGGTCCAGGTCCAGGTCCAGGTCCAGGTCCAGGTCCAGGTCCAGGTCCAGGTCCAGGTCCAGGTCCAGGCCATGTCCAGGTCCAGGTCAGGTCCAGGGTCCGTCCAGGTCCCAGGTCCAGGGTCCAGTCCAGGTCCAGGTCCAGGTCCAGGTCCAGGTCCAGGTCCAGGTCCAGGTCCAGGTCCAGGTCCAGGTCCAGGTCCCAGGTCCAGGTCCAGGTCCAGGTCCAGGGTCCAGGTCCAGGTCCAGGTCCAGTCCAAGTCCAGGTCCAGGGTCCAGGTCCCAGGTCCAGGTCCAGGTCCAGGTCCAGGTCCAGGTCCAGGTCCAGGTCCAGGTCCAGGTCCAGGTCCAGGTCCAGGTCCAGGTCCAGGTCCAGGTCCAGGTCCCAGGTCCAGGTCCAGGTCCAGGTAGGTCCAGGTCCAGGTCCAGGTCCAGGTCCAGGTCCAGGTCCAGGTCCAGGCCAGTCCAGTCCAGGTCCAGGTCCAGGTCCAGGTCCAGGTCCAGGTCCAGGTCCAGGTCCAGGTCCATGTCCAGGTCCAGGTCCAGGTCCAGGTCCAGGTCCAGGTCCCAGGTCCAGGTCCAGGTCCAGCGTCAGGTCCAGGCCAGGTCCAGGTCCAGGTCCCAGGTCCAGGGTCCAGGTCAGGTCCAGGTCCAGGTCCAGGTCCAGGTCCAGGTCCAGGTCCAGGTCCAGGTCCAGGTCCAGGTCATGGTCAGGTCCAGGTCCAGGTCCAGGTCAGGTCCAGGGTCCAGGTCCAGGTCCAGGTACAGGTCCAGGTCCAGGTCCAGGTCCAGGTCCATCCAGGTCCAGGTCCAGGTCCAGGCCCAGGTCCAGGTCCAGGTCCAGGTCCCAGGTCCAGGTCCAGGTCCAGGTCCAGGTCCAGGTTCAGGTCCAGGTCCAGGTCCAGGTCCAGGTCCAGGTCCAGGTCCAGGTCCCAGGTCCAGGTCCAGGTCCAGGTCCAGGTCCAGGTCCAGGTCCAGGTCCAGGTCCAGGTCCAGGTCCAGGTCCAGGTCCAGGTCCAGGTCCAGGCCATGGTCCAGGTCCAGGTCCAGGTCCAGGTCCAGGTCCAGGTCCAGGTCCAGGTCCAGGTCCAGGTCCAGGTCCCAGGTCCAGGTCCAGGTCCCAGGTCCAGTCCAGGTCCAGGTCCAGGTCCAGGTCCAGGTCCAGGTCCAGGTCCAGGTCCAGGTCCAGGTCCAGGTCCAGGTCCAGGTCCAGGTCCAGGTCCCAGGTCCAGGTCAGGTCAGGTCCAGGTCCAGGTCCAGGTCCAGGTCCCAGGTCCAGGGTCCAGGTCCAGGTCCAGGTCCAGGTCCAGGTCCAGTCAGGTCCAGGTCCAGGTCCAGGTCCAGGGTCCAGGTCCAGGTCCAGGTCCAGGTCCAGGTCCAGGTCCAGGTCCAGGTCCAGGTCCAGGCCAGGTCCAGGTCCAGGTCCAGGTCCAGGTCAGGTACAGGTCCAGGGTCCAGGTCCAGGTCCAGGTCCAGGTCCAGGTCCAGGTCCCAGGTCCAGGTCCAGGTCCAGGCCAGGTCCAGGTCCAGGTCCAGGGTCAGGTCAGGTCCAGGTCCAGGTCCAGGTCCAGGTCCAGGTCCAGGTCCAGGTCCAGGTCCAGGTCCAGGTCCACAGGTCCAGGTCCAGGTCAGGTCCATGGTCCAGGTCCAGGTCCAGGTCCAGGTCCAGGTCCAGGTCCAGGCCAGGTCCAGGTCCAGGTCCAGGTCCAGGTTCCAAGTCCAGGTCCAGGTCCAGTCCAGGTCCCAGGTCCAGGTCCAGGTCCAGGTCCAGTCCAGGTCCAGGTCCAGGTCCAGGTCCAGGTCCATGGTCCCAGGTCCAGGTCCAGGTCCAGGTCCAGGTCCAGGTCCAGGTCCAGGTCCAGGTCCAGGTCCAGGTCCCAGGTCCAGGTCCAGGTCCAGGTCCAGGTCCAGGTCCAGGTCCAGGTCCAGGTCCAGGGTCCAGGTAGGTCCAGGTCCAGGTCCAGGTCCAGGTCCATGGTCCAGGTCCAGGTCCAGGGTCCAGGTCCAGGGTCCAGGTCCAGGTCCAGGTCCAGGTCCAGGTCCAGGTCCAGGTCCAGGTCCAGGTCCAGGTCCAGGTCCAGGTCCAGGTCCAGGTCAGGTCCAGGTCCAGGTCCAGGTCCAGGTCCAGGTCCAGGTCCAGGTCCAGGTTCCAGGTCCAGGTCCAGGTCCAGGTCCAGGTCAGGTACAGGTCCAGGTCCAGGTCCAGGCCAGGTCCAGGTCCAGGTCCCCAGGTCCAGGTCCAGGGTCCAGGCCAGGTCCAGGTCCAGGTCCAGGTCCAGATCCAGGTCCAGGTCAGGTCCAGGTCCAGGTCCAGGTCCAGGTCCAGGTCCAGGTCAGGTCCAGGTCCAGGTCCAGGTCCAGGTCCAGGTCCAGGTCCAGGTCCAAGTCCAGGTCCAGGTCCAGGTCCAGGTCCAGGTCCAGGTCCAGGTCCAGGCCAGGTCCAGGTCCAGGTCCAGGTCCAGGTCCAGGTCAGGTCCAGGTCCAGGTCCAGGTCCAGGTCCAGGTCCAGGCCAGGTCCAGGTCCAGGTCCAGGTCCAGGTACAGGTCAGGTCCAGGTCCAGGTCCAGGTCCAGGTCCAGGTCCAGGTCAGGTCAGGTCCAGGTCCAGTCCAGGTCCAGGTCCATGGTCCAGGTCCAGGTCCAGGTCCAGGTCCAGGTCCAGGGTCCAGGTCCAGGTCCAGGCCAGGTCCAGGTCCAGGGTCCAGGTCCAGGTCAGGTCAGGTCCAGGTCCAGGTCCAGGTCCCAGGTCCAGGTCAGGTCCAGGTCCAGGTCAGGTCCAGGCCAGGTCCAGGTCCAGGTCCAGGTCCAGGTCCAGGTCCAGGTCCCAGGGTCCAGGTCATGGTTCCAGGTCCAGGTCCAGGTCAGGTTCAGGTACAGGTCCAGGCCAGGTCCAGGTCCAGGTCCAGGTCCAGGTCCAGGTCCAGCCATGGTCCAGGTCCAGGTCCAGGTCCAGGTCAGGTCCAGGCCAGTCCAGGTCCAGGTCCACAGGTCAGGTCAGGTCCCAGGTCCAGGTCAGGTCCAGGTCCAGGTCCAGGTCCAGGTCCAGGTCCAAGGTCCAGGTCCAGGTCCAAGGTCCAGGTCCAGGTCCAGGTCCAGGTCCAGGTCCAGGTCCAGGTCCAGGTCCAGGTCCAGGTCCAGGTCCAGGTCC
Source organism: Hirundichthys speculiger (assembly GCA_018398805.1). NCBI lineage: Eukaryota > Metazoa > Chordata > Actinopteri > Beloniformes > Exocoetidae > Hirundichthys > Hirundichthys speculiger. Next base: position 319,616 of record JAGFBZ010000380.1, on the reverse strand, counting down.
AGGCCAGGTCCAGGTCCAGGTCCAGGTCCAGGTCCAGGTCCAGGTCCAGTCCAGGTCCCCCTGTCCAGGTCCAGGTCCAGGGTCCACAGGCCAGGTCCAGGTTCCAAGTCCAGGGCCAGGGTCCAGGTCCAGGTCCAGGTCCAGGTCCAGGTCCAGGTCCAGGTCCAGGTCCAGGTCCAGGTCAGGTCCAGATCCACAGGTCCAGGTTCCAGGTCAGGTCCAGGTCCAGGTCAGGTCCCAGGTCCAGGGGCCAGGTCCAGGTCCAGGTCCAGTCCAGGTCCAGGTCCAGGCCAGGTCCAGGTCCAGGTCCAGGTCCAGGTCCACAGGTCCAGGTCCAGGGGTCCACAGGTCCAGGTCAAGGGGGTCCAGGTCCAGGTCCAG